>CATLOM010000012.1:0-211867 GCA_950022955.1 Xestia ashworthii | reverse complement strand
TGTAAGTACCAAAATCCACCTAAGGGAGCCAGTCAAAAACGAAAACGTTGATATCTTCTATTCTAGACGTGCGATTTTGAAGCTGTTTTCGGCTTTTTTAGACCAAACTAGGCGTCCGCCTGTGTTCTGACCATATCGCGCGCACTTTACACGCGCGTCTGGACTCCATCCCTTATTTTCAGAGAAATTCCTTAAAATTAATTGTTTTTCCAAATTTTCTTTTATATTTTAATTTAGATTATAGTTGCAATAGTACTCACCCTTCTTCCCTGAATTCTGGTCCGCGTTCCGTGTCCCGGTCTCCAGGTTGTGGGGTGAAATTCCAAATTTTTTCTTTCGAAAACTGGTTTTTTGACCAAAAGTCAAAATTTTTGTTCGGCACCTACCACGTTTTATTCCATATATCGCTAGCCCGCGCGGAGACGCGTCTCTGGACACCTCGCACGCGCCCCTAGCTCGAATAAAACATACATTTTTCTAAAAAATAGTCTTTTTCATACAATCTCTGTAAGTACCAAAATCCACCTAAGGGAGCCAGTCAAAAACGAAAACGTTGATATCTTCTATTCTAGACGTGCGATTTTGAAGCTGTTTTCGGCTTTTTTAGACCAAACTAGGCGTCCGCCTGTGTTCTGACCATATCGCGCGCACTTTACACGCGCGTCTGGACTCCATCCCTTATTTTCAGAGAAATTCCTTAAAATTAATTGTTTTTCCAAATTTTCTTTTATATTTTAATTTAGATTATAGTTGCAATAGTACTCACCCTTCTTCCCTGAATTCTGGTCCGCGTTCCGTGTCCCGGTCTCCAGGTTGTGGGGTGAAATTCCAAATTTTTTCTTTCGAAAACTGGTTTTTTGACCAAAAGTCAAAATTTTTGTTCGGCACCTACCACGTTTTATTCCATATATCGCTAGCCCGCGCGGAGACGCGTCTCTGGACACCTCGCACGCGCCCCTAGCTCGAATAAAACATACATTTTTCTAAAAAATAGTCTTTTTCATACAATCTCTGTAAGTACCAAAATCCACCTAAGGGAGCCAGTCAAAAACGAAAACGTTGATATCTTCTATTCTAGACGTGCGATTTTGAAGCTGTTTTCGGCTTTTTTAGACCAAACTAGGCGTCCGCCTGTGTTCTGACCATATCGCGCGCACTTTACACGCGCGTCTGGACTCCATCCCTTATTTTCAGAGAAATTCCTTAAAATTAATTGTTTTTCCAAATTTTCTTTTATATTTTAATTTAGATTATAGTTGCAATAGTACTCACCCTTCTTCCCTGAATTCTGGTCCGCGTTCCGTGTCCCGGTCTCCAGGTTGTGGGGTGAAATTCCAAATTTTTTCTTTCGAAAACTGGTTTTTTGACCAAAAGTCAAAATTTTTGTTCGGCACCTACCACGTTTTATTCCATATATCGCTAGCCCGCGCGGAGACGCGTCTCTGGACACCTCGCACGCGCCCCTAGCTCGAATAAAACATACATTTTTCTAAAAAATAGTCTTTTTCATACAATCTCTGTAAGTACCAAAATCCACCTAAGGGAGCCAGTCAAAAACGAAAACGTTGATATCTTCTATTCTAGACGTGCGATTTTGAAGCTGTTTTCGGCTTTTTTAGACCAAACTAGGCGTCCGCCTGTGTTCTGACCATATCGCGCGCACTTTACACGCGCGTCTGGACTCCATCCCTTATTTTCAGAGAAATTCCTTAAAATTAATTGTTTTTCCAAATTTTCTTTTATATTTTAATTTAGATTATAGTTGCAATAGTACTCACCCTTCTTCCCTGAATTCTGGTCCGCGTTCCGTGTCCCGGTCTCCAGGTTGTGGGGTGAAATTCCAAATTTTTTCTTTCGAAAACTGGTTTTTTGACCAAAAGTCAAAATTTTTGTTCGGCACCTACCACGTTTTATTCCATATATCGCTAGCCCGCGCGGAGACGCGTCTCTGGACACCTCGCACGCGCCCCTAGCTCGAATAAAACATACATTTTTCTAAAAAATAGTCTTTTTCATACAATCTCTGTAAGTACCAAAATCCACCTAAGGGAGCCAGTCAAAAACGAAAACGTTGATATCTTCTATTCTAGACGTGCGATTTTGAAGCTGTTTTCGGCTTTTTTAGACCAAACTAGGCGTCCGCCTGTGTTCTGACCATATCGCGCGCACTTTACACGCGCGTCTGGACTCCATCCCTTATTTTCAGAGAAATTCCTTAAAATTAATTGTTTTTCCAAATTTTCTTTTATATTTTAATTTAGATTATAGTTGCAATAGTACTCACCCTTCTTCCCTGAATTCTGGTCCGCGTTCCGTGTCCCGGTCTCCAGGTTGTGGGGTGAAATTCCAAATTTTTTCTTTCGAAAACTGGTTTTTTGACCAAAAGTCAAAATTTTTGTTCGGCACCTACCACGTTTTATTCCATATATCGCTAGCCCGCGCGGAGACGCGTCTCTGGACACCTCGCACGCGCCCCTAGCTCGAATAAAACATACATTTTTCTAAAAAATAGTCTTTTTCATACAATCTCTGTAAGTACCAAAATCCACCTAAGGGAGCCAGTCAAAAACGAAAACGTTGATATCTTCTATTCTAGACGTGCGATTTTGAAGCTGTTTTCGGCTTTTTTAGACCAAACTAGGCGTCCGCCTGTGTTCTGACCATATCGCGCGCACTTTACACGCGCGTCTGGACTCCATCCCTTATTTTCAGAGAAATTCCTTAAAATTAATTGTTTTTCCAAATTTTCTTTTATATTTTAATTTAGATTATAGTTGCAATAGTACTCACCCTTCTTCCCTGAATTCTGGTCCGCGTTCCGTGTCCCGGTCTCCAGGTTGTGGGGTGAAATTCCAAATTTTTTCTTTCGAAAACTGGTTTTTTGACCAAAAGTCAAAATTTTTGTTCGGCACCTACCACGTTTTATTCCATATATCGCTAGCCCGCGCGGAGACGCGTCTCTGGACACCTCGCACGCGCCCCTAGCTCGAATAAAACATACATTTTTCTAAAAAATAGTCTTTTTCATACAATCTCTGTAAGTACCAAAATCCACCTAAGGGAGCCAGTCAAAAACGAAAACGTTGATATCTTCTATTCTAGACGTGCGATTTTGAAGCTGTTTTCGGCTTTTTTAGACCAAACTAGGCGTCCGCCTGTGTTCTGACCATATCGCGCGCACTTTACACGCGCGTCTGGACTCCATCCCTTATTTTCAGAGAAATTCCTTAAAATTAATTGTTTTTCCAAATTTTCTTTTATATTTTAATTTAGATTATAGTTGCAATAGTACTCACCCTTCTTCCCTGAATTCTGGTCCGCGTTCCGTGTCCCGGTCTCCAGGTTGTGGGGTGAAATTCCAAATTTTTTCTTTCGAAAACTGGTTTTTTGACCAAAAGTCAAAATTTTTGTTCGGCACCTACCACGTTTTATTCCATATATCGCTAGCCCGCGCGGAGACGCGTCTCTGGACACCTCGCACGCGCCCCTAGCTCGAATAAAACATACATTTTTCTAAAAAATAGTCTTTTTCATACAATCTCTGTAAGTACCAAAATCCACCTAAGGGAGCCAGTCAAAAACGAAAACGTTGATATCTTCTATTCTAGACGTGCGATTTTGAAGCTGTTTTCGGCTTTTTTAGACCAAACTAGGCGTCCGCCTGTGTTCTGACCATATCGCGCGCACTTTACACGCGCGTCTGGACTCCATCCCTTATTTTCAGAGAAATTCCTTAAAATTAATTGTTTTTCCAAATTTTCTTTTATATTTTAATTTAGATTATAGTTGCAATAGTACTCACCCTTCTTCCCTGAATTCTGGTCCGCGTTCCGTGTCCCGGTCTCCAGGTTGTGGGGTGAAATTCCAAATTTTTTCTTTCGAAAACTGGTTTTTTGACCAAAAGTCAAAATTTTTGTTCGGCACCTACCACGTTTTATTCCATATATCGCTAGCCCGCGCGGAGACGCGTCTCTGGACACCTCGCACGCGCCCCTAGCTCGAATAAAACATACATTTTTCTAAAAAATAGTCTTTTTCATACAATCTCTGTAAGTACCAAAATCCACCTAAGGGAGCCAGTCAAAAACGAAAACGTTGATATCTTCTATTCTAGACGTGCGATTTTGAAGCTGTTTTCGGCTTTTTTAGACCAAACTAGGCGTCCGCCTGTGTTCTGACCATATCGCGCGCACTTTACACGCGCGTCTGGACTCCATCCCTTATTTTCAGAGAAATTCCTTAAAATTAATTGTTTTTCCAAATTTTCTTTTATATTTTAATTTAGATTATAGTTGCAATAGTACTCACCCTTCTTCCCTGAATTCTGGTCCGCGTTCCGTGTCCCGGTCTCCAGGTTGTGGGGTGAAATTCCAAATTTTTTCTTTCGAAAACTGGTTTTTTGACCAAAAGTCAAAATTTTTGTTCGGCACCTACCACGTTTTATTCCATATATCGCTAGCCCGCGCGGAGACGCGTCTCTGGACACCTCGCACGCGCCCCTAGCTCGAATAAAACATACATTTTTCTAAAAAATAGTCTTTTTCATACAATCTCTGTAAGTACCAAAATCCACCTAAGGGAGCCAGTCAAAAACGAAAACGTTGATATCTTCTATTCTAGACGTGCGATTTTGAAGCTGTTTTCGGCTTTTTTAGACCAAACTAGGCGTCCGCCTGTGTTCTGACCATATCGCGCGCACTTTACACGCGCGTCTGGACTCCATCCCTTATTTTCAGAGAAATTCCTTAAAATTAATTGTTTTTCCAAATTTTCTTTTATATTTTAATTTAGATTATAGTTGCAATAGTACTCACCCTTCTTCCCTGAATTCTGGTCCGCGTTCCGTGTCCCGGTCTCCAGGTTGTGGGGTGAAATTCCAAATTTTTTCTTTCGAAAACTGGTTTTTTGACCAAAAGTCAAAATTTTTGTTCGGCACCTACCACGTTTTATTCCATATATCGCTAGCCCGCGCGGAGACGCGTCTCTGGACACCTCGCACGCGCCCCTAGCTCGAATAAAACATACATTTTTCTAAAAAATAGTCTTTTTCATACAATCTCTGTAAGTACCAAAATCCACCTAAGGGAGCCAGTCAAAAACGAAAACGTTGATATCTTCTATTCTAGACGTGCGATTTTGAAGCTGTTTTCGGCTTTTTTAGACCAAACTAGGCGTCCGCCTGTGTTCTGACCATATCGCGCGCACTTTACACGCGCGTCTGGACTCCATCCCTTATTTTCAGAGAAATTCCTTAAAATTAATTGTTTTTCCAAATTTTCTTTTATATTTTAATTTAGATTATAGTTGCAATAGTACTCACCCTTCTTCCCTGAATTCTGGTCCGCGTTCCGTGTCCCGGTCTCCAGGTTGTGGGGTGAAATTCCAAATTTTTTCTTTCGAAAACTGGTTTTTTGACCAAAAGTCAAAATTTTTGTTCGGCACCTACCACGTTTTATTCCATATATCGCTAGCCCGCGCGGAGACGCGTCTCTGGACACCTCGCACGCGCCCCTAGCTCGAATAAAACATACATTTTTCTAAAAAATAGTCTTTTTCATACAATCTCTGTAAGTACCAAAATCCACCTAAGGGAGCCAGTCAAAAACGAAAACGTTGATATCTTCTATTCTAGACGTGCGATTTTGAAGCTGTTTTCGGCTTTTTTAGACCAAACTAGGCGTCCGCCTGTGTTCTGACCATATCGCGCGCACTTTACACGCGCGTCTGGACTCCATCCCTTATTTTCAGAGAAATTCCTTAAAATTAATTGTTTTTCCAAATTTTCTTTTATATTTTAATTTAGATTATAGTTGCAATAGTACTCACCCTTCTTCCCTGAATTCTGGTCCGCGTTCCGTGTCCCGGTCTCCAGGTTGTGGGGTGAAATTCCAAATTTTTTCTTTCGAAAACTGGTTTTTTGACCAAAAGTCAAAATTTTTGTTCGGCACCTACCACGTTTTATTCCATATATCGCTAGCCCGCGCGGAGACGCGTCTCTGGACACCTCGCACGCGCCCCTAGCTCGAATAAAACATACATTTTTCTAAAAAATAGTCTTTTTCATACAATCTCTGTAAGTACCAAAATCCACCTAAGGGAGCCAGTCAAAAACGAAAACGTTGATATCTTCTATTCTAGACGTGCGATTTTGAAGCTGTTTTCGGCTTTTTTAGACCAAACTAGGCGTCCGCCTGTGTTCTGACCATATCGCGCGCACTTTACACGCGCGTCTGGACTCCATCCCTTATTTTCAGAGAAATTCCTTAAAATTAATTGTTTTTCCAAATTTTCTTTTATATTTTAATTTAGATTATAGTTGCAATAGTACTCACCCTTCTTCCCTGAATTCTGGTCCGCGTTCCGTGTCCCGGTCTCCAGGTTGTGGGGTGAAATTCCAAATTTTTTCTTTCGAAAACTGGTTTTTTGACCAAAAGTCAAAATTTTTGTTCGGCACCTACCACGTTTTATTCCATATATCGCTAGCCCGCGCGGAGACGCGTCTCTGGACACCTCGCACGCGCCCCTAGCTCGAATAAAACATACATTTTTCTAAAAAATAGTCTTTTTCATACAATCTCTGTAAGTACCAAAATCCACCTAAGGGAGCCAGTCAAAAACGAAAACGTTGATATCTTCTATTCTAGACGTGCGATTTTGAAGCTGTTTTCGGCTTTTTTAGACCAAACTAGGCGTCCGCCTGTGTTCTGACCATATCGCGCGCACTTTACACGCGCGTCTGGACTCCATCCCTTATTTTCAGAGAAATTCCTTAAAATTAATTGTTTTTCCAAATTTTCTTTTATATTTTAATTTAGATTATAGTTGCAATAGTACTCACCCTTCTTCCCTGAATTCTGGTCCGCGTTCCGTGTCCCGGTCTCCAGGTTGTGGGGTGAAATTCCAAATTTTTTCTTTCGAAAACTGGTTTTTTGACCAAAAGTCAAAATTTTTGTTCGGCACCTACCACGTTTTATTCCATATATCGCTAGCCCGCGCGGAGACGCGTCTCTGGACACCTCGCACGCGCCCCTAGCTCGAATAAAACATACATTTTTCTAAAAAATAGTCTTTTTCATACAATCTCTGTAAGTACCAAAATCCACCTAAGGGAGCCAGTCAAAAACGAAAACGTTGATATCTTCTATTCTAGACGTGCGATTTTGAAGCTGTTTTCGGCTTTTTTAGACCAAACTAGGCGTCCGCCTGTGTTCTGACCATATCGCGCGCACTTTACACGCGCGTCTGGACTCCATCCCTTATTTTCAGAGAAATTCCTTAAAATTAATTGTTTTTCCAAATTTTCTTTTATATTTTAATTTAGATTATAGTTGCAATAGTACTCACCCTTCTTCCCTGAATTCTGGTCCGCGTTCCGTGTCCCGGTCTCCAGGTTGTGGGGTGAAATTCCAAATTTTTTCTTTCGAAAACTGGTTTTTTGACCAAAAGTCAAAATTTTTGTTCGGCACCTACCACGTTTTATTCCATATATCGCTAGCCCGCGCGGAGACGCGTCTCTGGACACCTCGCACGCGCCCCTAGCTCGAATAAAACATACATTTTTCTAAAAAATAGTCTTTTTCATACAATCTCTGTAAGTACCAAAATCCACCTAAGGGAGCCAGTCAAAAACGAAAACGTTGATATCTTCTATTCTAGACGTGCGATTTTGAAGCTGTTTTCGGCTTTTTTAGACCAAACTAGGCGTCCGCCTGTGTTCTGACCATATCGCGCGCACTTTACACGCGCGTCTGGACTCCATCCCTTATTTTCAGAGAAATTCCTTAAAATTAATTGTTTTTCCAAATTTTCTTTTATATTTTAATTTAGATTATAGTTGCAATAGTACTCACCCTTCTTCCCTGAATTCTGGTCCGCGTTCCGTGTCCCGGTCTCCAGGTTGTGGGGTGAAATTCCAAATTTTTTCTTTCGAAAACTGGTTTTTTGACCAAAAGTCAAAATTTTTGTTCGGCACCTACCACGTTTTATTCCATATATCGCTAGCCCGCGCGGAGACGCGTCTCTGGACACCTCGCACGCGCCCCTAGCTCGAATAAAACATACATTTTTCTAAAAAATAGTCTTTTTCATACAATCTCTGTAAGTACCAAAATCCACCTAAGGGAGCCAGTCAAAAACGAAAACGTTGATATCTTCTATTCTAGACGTGCGATTTTGAAGCTGTTTTCGGCTTTTTTAGACCAAACTAGGCGTCCGCCTGTGTTCTGACCATATCGCGCGCACTTTACACGCGCGTCTGGACTCCATCCCTTATTTTCAGAGAAATTCCTTAAAATTAATTGTTTTTCCAAATTTTCTTTTATATTTTAATTTAGATTATAGTTGCAATAGTACTCACCCTTCTTCCCTGAATTCTGGTCCGCGTTCCGTGTCCCGGTCTCCAGGTTGTGGGGTGAAATTCCAAATTTTTTCTTTCGAAAACTGGTTTTTTGACCAAAAGTCAAAATTTTTGTTCGGCACCTACCACGTTTTATTCCATATATCGCTAGCCCGCGCGGAGACGCGTCTCTGGACACCTCGCACGCGCCCCTAGCTCGAATAAAACATACATTTTTCTAAAAAATAGTCTTTTTCATACAATCTCTGTAAGTACCAAAATCCACCTAAGGGAGCCAGTCAAAAACGAAAACGTTGATATCTTCTATTCTAGACGTGCGATTTTGAAGCTGTTTTCGGCTTTTTTAGACCAAACTAGGCGTCCGCCTGTGTTCTGACCATATCGCGCGCACTTTACACGCGCGTCTGGACTCCATCCCTTATTTTCAGAGAAATTCCTTAAAATTAATTGTTTTTCCAAATTTTCTTTTATATTTTAATTTAGATTATAGTTGCAATAGTACTCACCCTTCTTCCCTGAATTCTGGTCCGCGTTCCGTGTCCCGGTCTCCAGGTTGTGGGGTGAAATTCCAAATTTTTTCTTTCGAAAACTGGTTTTTTGACCAAAAGTCAAAATTTTTGTTCGGCACCTACCACGTTTTATTCCATATATCGCTAGCCCGCGCGGAGACGCGTCTCTGGACACCTCGCACGCGCCCCTAGCTCGAATAAAACATACATTTTTCTAAAAAATAGTCTTTTTCATACAATCTCTGTAAGTACCAAAATCCACCTAAGGGAGCCAGTCAAAAACGAAAACGTTGATATCTTCTATTCTAGACGTGCGATTTTGAAGCTGTTTTCGGCTTTTTTAGACCAAACTAGGCGTCCGCCTGTGTTCTGACCATATCGCGCGCACTTTACACGCGCGTCTGGACTCCATCCCTTATTTTCAGAGAAATTCCTTAAAATTAATTGTTTTTCCAAATTTTCTTTTATATTTTAATTTAGATTATAGTTGCAATAGTACTCACCCTTCTTCCCTGAATTCTGGTCCGCGTTCCGTGTCCCGGTCTCCAGGTTGTGGGGTGAAATTCCAAATTTTTTCTTTCGAAAACTGGTTTTTTGACCAAAAGTCAAAATTTTTGTTCGGCACCTACCACGTTTTATTCCATATATCGCTAGCCCGCGCGGAGACGCGTCTCTGGACACCTCGCACGCGCCCCTAGCTCGAAAAAATTTTGCCCACCCACCCGCCCTCTGGGTTATAGGAAGGTAGACGTGGGATTTTAGGCAAAATTTTATTTTTCGGATTTTATTAGTATTTAGTCTTTTGAGGAATTTTTATTGATTTTTAGGGATTTTTAACAATTTTTGACGTATTTGACCGAGGCTGCAAAGGCTCACAAAAGTGTTGACATAATTTTATAATTATTTAATATCGTATTTAATATTTAGGTGATTATTATTTATTTTATTATTACTAGTGTGTACCCCCCTTTACAGGGACACATAATAAGTCCAGTGTCCATTTGCAAAAAAGTCTCTCCTCTCGAGTAGATCGTTCTGACTCCCTCTTTACAGGAGTCAGTTCTGATACCACCTGCTCTTAAAATTCAATATGTTCCGCACCCCATCCAGCACCGTAAGGGCTCCAGGCTCTAGTGGCTCGCCGCGATCGGCGGAGAAAGTGGTGCCTCCGTCTGTGGCCGCGAGGAGGAGAATCTCTTTTGGAGACGAGACTCCTTCTGCGTCACAGGGAGGCCCTGCCACTCCGGGGACGCGCCGAGCCGCCATTGACGCCTCAAGACCGCTCATAAAGCCTGAGGCGAAGTGCCGCACTCGCATTGAGGAAGCGAGAGCTTGCCTAAATAAGGCCAAGCTTAATCTGGGCAACTCTCGCAACCTCAAGGCCGAGATAAAAACTGCGGTGCTTGAAGCCATAAACAGGCTTTATGAGCTGGTCAAGGAGTCCGAGCGAGATAAGGCCCCTTCCGCACCCGTCGCCATACCGGAACCCGCGCCCACTGCTGACCGTAGTCCCCATCCTATTTCCGCCGAGGTCCTTGCTGGCCAGACTGAGCTCCTAAACAGCCTAAAGGAGCACATCTCGGAGCTAAGAGACAACTCCGAGAAACTCGACAGACTCCGAGACAGTCTGGCCAGCAAGGAAGGGGTGGAGGAGACAACCTACGCGAGTAAAGCAGCCGTCAGTAAGAGCCACGCCGGGGCTCAGGCTCCGGAGCGAACGACGCTGCACTCCGTGGTTGTCTCTTCCACTGAGGAGATGGATACGGGGGACGAAATCCTCGAAAGAGTGAGGAAAGCAGTGGACGCGAAGGAGGGATGGGTGCGTGTCGAAAGAGTCCGCAAAGCCAAAGACCAGAAGGTCATCATGGGGTGCGCAACGACGGAGGAGAGGAGAAAATTAAAGGCGCGATTGGAGAAGGCCGGGGAGAACCTCGTCGTCGAGGAAGTGAAGAATCGAAACCCGCTTCTGGTTCTTAGGGACGTGCTATTAGTGCACAGCGACGAGGAAGTGCTCAGAGCCCTTAAGAACCAGAACCAGGAGATCTTTCACGGCCTCGGTGACGAGGAACAGAAAATCTGTATAAAGTTTCGCAAGAAGTCACGTAACCCGCACGTGAGCAGTATTGTGCTGAGTGTTACCCCAGCTATCTGGAGGAGGGCACTCGAAGGAGGCAAGCTCCGTATTGACCTCCAGAGAGTGCGCGTCGAAGATCAGACGCCTCTGGTGCAGTGCACCCGCTGTCTTTCGTATGGCCACGGCAAGCGCCTGTGTACGGAGACGGCCGACCTGTGCAGCCACTGTGGCGGTCCACACCTTAGAGTGGACTGCCCAGACAAGCACAGGGTCGAAGCAGCGGTATGCGTCAACTGCACCAGAGCCAAACTGGGGGAACACTCGCACAATGCGTTCAGTGATTTGTGCCCGATACGTAGGAAGTGGGACGCATTCGCTAGAGCATCAATAGCATATTGCTAAAGTTGTCGATGCGCCCACTTCCACGTATACAGCGATGACCGGTTTGACACAACCAGATAGCAGACGCATTGAGCGAACCAGTAGGGTTGGCTTAATGGAGAACGATAATTGGAGTCACTTTCATAAGAAAGTGGCTGGAATTATGCTGGACCGTAAGCCAACTCTAGTGGAATCGTCAAGTTGTGTCAGACTGGGCGACGATTTCTGCCGTCGTTTTAAAAAGTGTTTGGTACTTTTTGTTTGTTTGTTAATAACGTTTTATTTAGGCCTTAAAATGAGCTCCAAAAACAGCTAAATAATATTTTAGTGTATAGTAAATATATATTTTAGATATTATTATACAAATAAAAATGTTTAAAATTCGTTCAAAATTAAATTTAGGCACATAAAATAAAAAGCGCAGAATACAACTTGAAAGGGCATAAATAAGGGTAAGTGACAGATAATATGGGAAAAATAGTAAATTTAGCTAAGGAATTTAGGAAATATAGTAGTATAGTAGCATAAAAAGTTAAAAATTTTAGAAAATAGTAAAAGTAATTAGTCAAATTGGTTAAAACAAAATATTTTGGTAAAATAGTAGTTTATGGAATAATAAAATAGCGAAACCTATGGTATAAATAGATAGTATTGTATTATAGAAAAATACTAGAAATAGAGTGTGGTCTCCTCGGCCTCTTATCAAACAGTTGCGAGATAAGAAAAACCCTAGATACTAAGGGCTCTGATCACGTCAGAGGGACACTGGCTAGGCAGGAGTGGTTTTTAGCCGGTTCGAGTCCGGCACTACCTCGACTGTCTCACAAGAGAAATTCCTGTGGGATAGTCGAGGTGTCCGCGGGGATTTCCCACTCCTGCCCAAACAAAAAAAAAAAAAAAAAAAAACCTAACCTAACCTAACCTAACCTAACCTAACCTAACCTAACCTAACCTAACCTAACCTAACCTAACCTAACCTAACCTAACCTAACCTAACCTAACCTAACCTAACCTAACCTAACCTAACCTAACCTAACCTAACCTAACCTAACCTAACCTAACCTAACCTAACCTAACCTAACCTAACCTAACCTAACCTAACCTAACCTAACCTAACCTAACCTAACCTAACCTAACCTAACCTAACCTAACCTAACCTAACCTAACCTAACCTAACCTAACCTAACCTAACCTAACCTAACCTAACCTAACCTAACCTAACCTAACCTAACCTAACCTAACCTAACCTAACCTAACCTAACCTAACCTAACCTAACCTAACCTAACCTAACCTAACCTAACCTAACCTAACCTAACCTAACCTAACCTAACCTAACCTAACCTAACCTAACCTAACCTAACCTAACCTAACCTAACCTAACCTAACCTAACCTAACCTAACCTAACCTAACCTAACCTAACCTAACCTAACCTAACCTAACCTAACCTAACCTAACCTAACCTAACCTAACCTAACCTAACCTAACCTAACCTAACCTAACCTAACCTAACCTAACCTAACCTAACCTAACCTAACCTAACCTAACCTAACCTAACCTAACCTAACCTAACCTAACCTAACCTAACCTAACCTAACCTTTTTTTTTTTTTTTTTTTTTTTTTTTATCGCTGGGAAAAAATGCATTACGCATACCCTCCCATCGGGGGATGAGAGGGGTATGTGGGACTCCCCGGGTCTGACCCGGTATATCCACTAAAACGACCCAGCGACATTCCCGCTTCGTCCGAGTGGCGGGGGACTGGGAAACCGGCGTAGCCTTTACGTCCAGTCCTCCGCCGACGATTGCCCTTCATGGCGGGCCCCTCACAGGGGCCCGGGAATGACCGACGAAGGTGGTGACGGGTGCAATGCGGGCGAAGGCACCCCCGTGCCTGTCGCCCGCCCGTCGCCACCAGGAGGAGGGAGAGGACGGCGCCCTCTCCGACCCCTTCTTCGTCTGCGGAGCGGCGCAGCGAGAGGGTCGTCCTCCCGCTCGCGCTCCGCCTCCTCCTTTTGCGAGATTACGTCCTCGCAAAAGGAGGCGACCGCTGCCCAGGCCTCCTCGCTCCCCAGCATGGCGTTGACGACGCCGGGAAGCGAGAGGTCTGGTCCAATTACCGCGGTCAGGCTGCGGCGCGGCTCGGACCAAGCCGGGCACACCTCGAGGGTGTGCTGCGCCGTGTCCTCCGGCGCGCCGCAGTCGTGGCACGCCGGGTTCTCCTCCCTCCCGATCCGGTGAAGGTGCGTTCCGAAACAGCCATGGCCGGACAACACCTGCACCAGACGGAACGAGAGGAAACCGTGGGACCGCTCGAGCCAGCTCCGTAGAACCGGACCGAGCGCGTCCAACGTCCGGCGGCCAAAGGCGGCGGCGGCGAGGTCCTCCGTCCAATGGAGGACGATAGCGTCCCTCGCCTCCCGCCGCACGGCCTCCCGCTCTTCGGCGACGGGGCGCTCCCCGAGAGCCTTTCGGCGCGCCGTCCACTCGTACACTCTGGCGAGCACCCAAGCCTCCAACTCCCAAGGAGGGGTGCCGGCCAGAGCGCATGCCGCCGAGAAGCCCACCGAGCGGTAGGCCCTCGCCACCCGCTGTGCAATGGCCCTTTGGGGCCTGCGGATGGCGGTCGCATTCTCCCTCCTGTGGAGGGAGTCCGCCCAGATTGGGGCCCCATATAGGGCCATGCTCCGCAGGATGCCGGCATAGAGGCGCCGGCATTTCGCCTTGGGCCCCCCCAGGTTCGGGAGGAGCCACGAGAGGGCGTCAGCGGCCTTCAATAGGCGCGTCGACAGCCCGCTGAAGTGCGGACCGAAGCGCCACCTGTCGTCCAGCACCAGCCCCAGATACTTCATCTGGGGCTGGACCCCTATCCTGACGCCCTCCACAATTATGTGGGCGTCGGGAGGGCAGCGCTGCCGAGGCCCGCGAAAGAACACGGCCTCGGTCTTGTGCAGCGCCACCTTCAATCCGAGGCGGCGGATCCTCTCTGCAACCAAGGATCCGCCAGCCGAGGCCAGACAGGCCACGTCCGCAAAGTTCCTCCCCCGGGCAGTGAGGAGAGTGTCATCCGCGTAGCAGATGACACTCGTGCCCTGGAGGAGGGCTCCCCGCAAGAGCCAGTTGAACCCGATGTTCCACAAGGGGGGCCCAAGCACCGACCCCTGTGGAACACCGGACTCTGCGCCGTACCGCCTCACGGTGGCCGTTTTGTCCACGAGGAGGACCTCTCGGTCCTCCAAGTAGCTGGCCAGGAGGTCCCGCAGGTATTGGGGCACTCCGTGATACCGGAGCGCCTCCAATATCGTCGAGTGGGGGACGGAGTTGAAGGCGTTGGCAATGTCGAACGACACCGCCAGCACTCCGTCCCCCGCCTCCACCGCCTCCTTCACCTGGCCCTTGAGTAGGGCCAGCGCGTCGATCGTCGAACGCCCTCGACGGAAGCCGAATTGGGCGTCCGACAGATCCGGCCCTACCTCCCGCAAATGGCTGTCAAGCCGGGAGGCGACAATCCCCTCGAACAACTTACCGACCTCATCGAGCAGGACGATGGGCCGGTATGCCGAGGGGGAGTCCACCGGGCGGCCCTCCTTTCGGAGGAGGCATAGCTGCCCCTCCTTCCACAGTTTCGGGAACCTCCCAGCCGTAAAGCACGCGCTGAAGAGGTCCCGAAACCTGTCCTCCATACCAGAGGCGGCGATCGCCAGCACCCGTGCGGGGACACCGTCTGGTCCGGGGGCCGTCTTCTTTGCGCGGAGGCTGAGAACCCCCGCGTATAACTCCGCCACCGTCACCGGAGGGACGTCCTCCTCCTCCGGCGAAGCCGCCCCTTGCGGGGGATCCATCGTTGGTGGGGTGAAGTCGGTCCTGCGCGGAAACAGGGACCGGACCACCCCATCCAGCAACGCTGGCTCGAGGGTCTCCGACAGTGGGGGACCATAGGGGCGTAGCTGGTTCCGCGCCGCCTTATATGGTCTCCCATAGGGATCTCTGTCGAGACCCTCCAGCATCTCGGCTCTCGCCGAGTCTTGTGCAGCGCCCATTGCAGACTTGAGGGCCGTCGTCGCCTCTCGGTAAGAGGCGTAAAGACGGTCCTCTTCTGCCCGGTCTCGGTTTTGGGCGCTGCGCCTTCGGCTCCGCGTGTAGGCCCTTCTGGCCGCCACGCAGATGGCCCGGAGTCCCTCCAGCTCCTCCGTCCACCAATAGACGGCGCGACGGGGAGGCGGACGGCGAGACCGAGGCATGCTGGAGTTGCACACCTCGGTCAGGGACCCTCTGAGCTGGACCGCAGCGGCGTCCACGTCCAGGATCTCGACCGGGGGCGACAGCCAGTCCTGGAGAAAGGCCGCCTCCTTGGCTGCCTCCCGGTCCAGGCGGGTGAGTGCCCACCGCGGGAAGGGAGATTGCCCAGCGCGGGCCACCCCCCTCCCGCCCTGCTGGGTGGAGATGTCGAACCGCACATATCGGTGGTCCGACAACGTCTCCACCATCTCTACCCGCCAGTTGACGACGCGGGCGGCCAGCGCGGGGGTGGCAAACGAGACGTCCACCACCGATCCACCCTGATGCCGAACACACGTGTGGACCGCCCCCCTGTTGAGGAGGGACACACCGCATGAGGCCGCCCAAAACTCGACGACGCGCCCCCGGACGTTGCAACCAGCTGCCGGGTTGCCCCAGGCCGCCGACTTGGCGTTCAGGTCGCCCAACACCAGAACTTGGCGTGGCGCCGCCCTCCCTTTGACTGCGGTGAGGATCTCGAGGAAATCCTCAAAGTCCGAGAGAGGGCGGTTTGGGGAGAAATAGACCCCCACCAGGGCCATGTCTCCCCAGGCGGCGGCCACGTATCCCGGTCCCCTCTCTAAGAGCGAGAGGGGAGGGGAGTCTGTGGAGGACCGCGCCACCAACGCCACCAAGCCGTCCCGGTCGCCCAGCCAACGGCCAGGGACCGAGTAAGGTTCGGCGACCACCGCCAAGTCCACCAACCACTCAGCCATGGTCTGCATCAGCAGATCCTGGGCTGCTCTGCAGTGGTTGGTGTTCGCCTGGAGGATGCGATGTTCGACGCTATCCATCAGTCGGACATCGCACCCCCCTCCGCAGCCGCCGCAGGAACGACGGATTTAGCGGCAGCAGCAGCAGGCCTGGTCGGTGCCAGCGCTTTGCCACGCTTAGGGGGAGGATTGCAGTTCCTCCCCTTCATGACGTGGCCTGACAGGCGGCCACTGGCGGCACACACCGCGCAGTGCGGCGTGGCGGCCTCGCAAGAGACGGCTTTGTGGCCGTTCTTGCCGCAGCGGTAGCATGTGTCCGTCCTGTCTTCTTTGGACGGACACATGGGCCGGGTGTGTCCGATGCCGAAGCACCGGAAACACCTCAGAGGCTGGTCCTCAAGTGCCCGGACTGCACCCGAGCTGAAGCCAACTGTAAGCCGTCCCTTTGCAAGGATGGCTTTGGCAGCGGCGATTGGGCACTCAAGGCGAATGGTGCCCATGCCGCCGCGGCCGGGCCTTATGTCCCGGCCTTGCACCGCTGAGGCGTCACAGCCCCCTACCGCTGCGACCGCCGCCACTACCTCCTCTTTGGTGACGGAGTCGTCTAACTCCGTCACCTCAATGGCCGCCGACTTTACTGGCCGGGCCACCTTGGCCGAGTCTGCGATGACCTCCTGCAGCTTTGCTGCGAAGAGGTCCGCATGGGCACTCCCCTCGGCCCCCGGGAACTCGAAAATTCGAGCCCCGGCTTGTGTCCGCCGGCAAGACACGCTGCCGATCCCCAGTTGGGTGGGATCGGCATTGGCACGCGCCCGCACCAAAACGGACGCGTACGTCTCCCCTCGCTCCGCCGCCTCCGCGGTGAGCGTCACCACGACGGCAGCGGTTTTCGCAGGGACTAACTTCCCCTTTCCCTTCCCTTTCCCCTTCCCTTGTCCCTTGCCGGTCACCTGCGACCGACTGGGAGCGGTGGTGGCGGGGACGGCAGGTACGGCCTTCGCCGACTTCTTGCCCCTGCCCTTCCCCTTACGTACCACGTCCGTCCACTCGTTTGACGGGGTGGTCGACGGGAGAAGAACGTCTTCCGCCTGGGAGGAGGACGGCCCCGGCTCACTCGGCTGCCTCTTATCCGCCGCAAGCGGCGGTCGGAGGCGTTTCTCCGGCAAGAGCCGGTCCTCAATACCCGCTAAGCAGGCCCTTGTGAAGGCCCTCTCCTCCATCACAACCTTGCGGATGATATCCTCAAGGTTGGAGGATGGGCCTTCTGCCGTAGGGCTCGACTGGGCCTGTTGTGGCCGGGCCGTGGCTTCAGCCAGCTTCTCATGAAGTTGGCTGACCTCCGATTGCAGGCGATCCACCTTCGCCTGCAGTTGCCGCGTCTCGTCGGTGGTCTTTCGTCGGACCAGCTCCGCGACGACACCGCGCAGGCTAGCGGCCCGGCTCTTGAGGGCCTTCTGGAAGGTCCCCTTCAAGTTGGATGACTTAGAGGCGACCTCCACGATCTCCTCCTCGTCCTCCTCCGCCATTCTCTGGAGCTCCTCAAGAGAGTGGTCCGCGTATGTAACGCGGGACGCACCGTACCCGGACTTGGCCCGGGCGACGTGCGCCCGTTTCTCTTTCGCAGCAACCCGCTCTTCCAGTTCTTGCTGGAGCTGCGCTCGCCGGGTCAGGTCCAACTGGCGTTGGGCGTCCGCGAGCCCAACGTTGTGGGTATCCGCGGCCTTGGTCGTCCGCTTTTTAGCCTTCGAACCCGAGGCTTGGGAACCCCCGGACCCACCACTCAGGTGGACCCGCTTCCGAGAACGAGAGTCGTTCGCGTCCGACACACTGAATAGTGAGTCGTTGTCGGACGACTCGTCCGCCAAAAAGCCTGCCGCAGACGGCGCGCGGCTAGCTTCAGACGCCGGAGCGTCGGAGTGGCCCTGAGAAGGGCCTTTGGGTTGGCCCTGAGAAGAGCCTTTGGGTTGGCCCTGAGAAGGGCCTTTGGGTTGGCCCTGAGAAGGGCCTTTGGGTTGGTCCTGAGAAGGGCCTTTGGGTTGGCCCTCAGAAGGGCCTTTTGGTTTTCGCCCGGAGGCGCTCCGCGTTAGTTTTGGCATTTTCCAGCAAGCTCGTAGATCGCAAGTCAAGGATATAATCGCTACGAGAGCACAGTGCTCTTTGGCCGTACCCAGTCTGCCACTCCGTTACGGTGGTCAGAACTGGGCCGTTTCCAGGGGACGCGACGTGGACGCAAGCACTGTGGGGTGGTCCCCCAACCTAACCTAACCTAACCTAACCTAACCTAACCTAACCTAACCTAACCTTTTTTTTTTTTTTTTTTTTTTTTATCGCTGGGAAAAAATGCATTACGCATACCCTCCCATCGGGGGATGAGAGGGGTATGTGGGACTCCCCGGGTCTGACCCGGTATACCCACTAAAACGACCCAGCGACATTCCCGCTTCGTCCGAGTGGCGGGGGACTGGGAAACCGGCGTAGCCTTTACGTCCAGTCCTCCGCCGACGATTGCCCTTCATGGCGGGCCCCTCACAGGGGCCCGGGAATGACCGACGAAGGTGGTGACGGGTGCAATGCGGGCGAAGGCACCCCCGTGCCTGTCGCCCGCCCGTCGCCACCAGGAGGAGGGAGAGGACGGCGCCCTCTCCGACCCCTTCTTCGTCTGCGGAGCGGCGCAGCGAGAGGGTCGTCCTCCCGCTCGCGCTCCGCCTCCTCCTTTTGCGAGATTACGTCCTCGCAAAAGGAGGCGACCGCTGCCCAGGCCTCCTCGCTCCCCAGCATGGCGTTGACGACGCCGGGAAGCGAGAGGTCTGGTCCAATTACCACGGTCAGGCTGCGGCGCGGCTCGGACCAAGCCGGGCACACCTCGAGGGTGTGCTGCGCCGTGTCCTCCGGCGCGCCGCAGTCGTGGCACGCCGGGGTCTCCTCCCTCCCGATCCGGTGAAGGTGCGTTCCGAAACAGCCATGGCCGGACAACACCTGCACCAGACGGAACGAGAGGAAACCGTGGGACCGCTCGAGCCAGCTCCGTAGAACCGGACCGAGCGCGTCCAACGTCCGGCGGCCAAAGGCGGCGGCGGCGAGGTCCTCCGTCCAATGGAGGACGATAGCGTCCCTCGCCTCCCGCCGCACGGCCTCCCGCTCTTCGGCGACGGGGCGCTCCCCGAGAGCCTTTCGGCGCGCCGTCCACTCGTACACTCTGGCGAGCACCCAAGCCTCCAACTCCCAAGGAGGGGTGCCGGCCAGAGCGCATGCCGCCGAGAAGCCCACCGAGCGGTAGGCCCTCGCCACCCGCTGTGCAATGGCCCTTTGGGGCCTGCGGATGGCGGTCGCATTCTCCCTCCTGTGGAGGGAGTCCGCCCAGATTGGGGCCCCATATAGGGCCATGCTCCGCAGGATGCCGGCATAGAGGCGCCGGCATTTCGCCTTGGGCCCCCCCAGGTTCGGGAGGAGCCACGAGAGGGCGTCAGCGGCCTTCAATAGGCGCGTCGACAGCCCGCTGAAGTGCGGGCCGAAGCGCCACCTGTCGTCCAGCACCAGCCCCAGATACTTCATCTGGGGCTGGACCCCTATCCTGACGCCCTCCACAATTATGTGGGCGTCGGGAGGGCAGCGCTGCCGAGGCCCGCGAAAGAACACGGCCTCGGTCTTGTGCAGCGCCACCTTCAATCCGAGGCGGCGGATCCTCTCTGCAACCAAGGATCCGCCAGCCGAGGCCGGACAGGCCGCGTCCGCAAAGTTCCTCCCCCGGGCAGTGAGGAGAGTGTCATCCGCGTAGCAGATGACACTCGTGCCCTGGAGGAGGGCTCCCCGCAAGAGCCAGTTGAACCCGATGTTCCACAAGGGGGGCCCAAGCACCGACCCCTGTGGAACACCGGACTCTGCGCCGTACCGCCTCACGGTGGCCGTTTTGTCCACGAGGAGGACCTCTCGGTCCTCCAAGTAGCTGGCCAGGAGGTCCCGCAGGTATTGGGGCACTCCGTGATACCGGAGCGCCTCCAATATCGTCGAGTGGGGGACGGAGTTGAAGGCGTTGGCAATGTCGAACGACACCGCCAGCACTCCGTCCCCCGCCTCCACCGCCTCCTTCACCTGGCCCTTGAGTAGGGCCAGCGCGTCGATCGTCGAACGCCCTCGACGGAAGCCGAATTGGGCGTCCGACAGATCCGGCCCTACCTCCCGCAAATGGCTGTCAAGCCGGGAGGCGACAATCCCCTCGAACAACTTACCGACCTCATCGAGCAGGACGATGGGCCGGTATGCCGAGGGGGAGTCCACCGGGCGGCCCTCCTTTCGGAGGAGGCATAGCTGCCCCTCCTTCCACAGTTTCGGGAACCTCCCAGCCGTAAAGCACGCGCTGAAGAGGTCCCGAAACCTGTCCTCCATACCGGAGGCGGCGATCGCCAGCACCCGTGCGGGGACACCGTCTGGTCCGGGGGCCGTCTTCTTTGCGCGGAGGCTGAGAACCCCCGCGTATAACTCCGCCACCGTCACTGGAGGGACGTCCTCCTCCTCCGGCGAAGCCGCCCCTTGCGGGGGATCCATCGTTGGTGGGGTGAAGTCGGTCCTGCGCGGAAACAGGGACCGGACCACCCCATCCAGCAACGCTGGCTCGAGGGTCTCCGACAGTGGGGGACCATAGGGGCGTAGCTGGTTCCGCGCCGCCTTATATGGTCTCCCATAGGGATCTCTGTCGAGACCCTCCAGCATCTCGGCTCTCGCCGAGTCTTGTGCAGCGCCCATTGCAGACTTGAGGGCCGTCGTCGCCTCTCGGTAAGAGGCGTAAAGACGGTCCTCTTCTGCCCGGTCTCGGTTTTGGGCGCTGCGCCTTCGGCTCCGCGTGTAGGCCCTTCTGGCCGCCACGCAGATGGCCCGGAGTCCCTCCAGCTCCTCCGTCCACCAATAGACGGCGCGACGGGGAGGCGGACGGCGAGACCGAGGCATGCTGGAGTTGCACACCTCGGTCAGGGACCCTCTGAGCTGGACCGCAGCGGCGTCCACGTCCAGGATCTCGACCGGGGGCGACAGCCAGTCCTGGAGAAAGGCCGCCTCCTTGGCTGCCTCCCGGTCCAGGCGGGTGAGTGCCCACCGCGGGAAGGGAGATTGCCCAGCGCGGGCCACCCCCCTCCCGCCCTGCTGGGTGGAGATGTCGAACCGCACATATCGGTGGTCCGACAACGTCTCCACCATCTCTACCCGCCAGTTGACGACGCGGGCGGCCAGCGCGGGGGTGGCAAACGAGACGTCCACCACCGATCCACCCTGTTGCCGAACACACGTGTGGACCGCCCCCCTGTTGAGGAGGGACACACCGCATGAGGCCGCCCAAAACTCGACGACGCGCCCCCGGACGTTGCAACCAGCTGCCGGGTTGCCCCAGGCCGCCGACTTGGCGTTCAGGTCGCCCAACACCAGAACTTGGCGTGGCGCCGCCCTCCCTTTGACTGCGGTGAGGATCTCGAGGAAATCCTCAAAGTCCGAGAGAGGGCGGTTTGGGGAGAAATAGACCCCCACCAGGGCCATGTCTCCCCAGGCGGCGGCCACGTATCCCGGTCCCCTCTCTAAGAGCGAGAGGGGAGGGGAGTCTGTGGAGGACCGCGCCACCAACGCCACCAAGCCGTCCCGGTCGCCCAGCCAACGGCCAGGGACCGAGTAAGGTTCGGCGACCACCGCCAAGTCCACCAACCACTCAGCCATGGTCTGCATCAGCAGATCCTGGGCTGCTCTGCAGTGGTTGGTGTTCGCCTGGAGGATGCGATGTTCGACGCTATCCATCAGTCGGACATCGCACCCCCCTCCGCAGCCGCCGCAGGAACGACGGATTTAGCGGCAGCAGCAGCAGGCCTGGTCAGTGCCAGCGCTTTGCCACGCTTAGGGGGAGGATTGCAGTTCCTCCCCTTCATGACGTGGCCTGACAGGCGGCCACTGGCGGCACACACCGCGCAGTGCGGCGTGGCGGCCTCGCAAGAGACGGCTTTGTGGCCGTTCTTGCCGCAGCGGTAGCATGTGTCCGTCCTGTCTTCTTTGGACGGACACATGGGCCGGGTGTGTCCGATGCCGAAGCACCGGAAACACCTCAGAGGCTGGTCCTCAAGTGCCCGGACTGCACCCGAGCTGAAGCCAACTGTAAGCCGTCCCTTTGCAAGGATGGCTTTGGCAGCGGCGATTGGGCACTCAAGGCGAATGGTGCCCATGCCGCCGCGGCCGGGCCTTATGTCCCGGCCTTGCACCGCTGAGGCGTCACAGCCCCCTACCGCTGCGACCGCCGCCACTACCTCCTCTTTGGTGACGGAGTCGTCTAACTCCGTCACCTCAATGGCCGCCGACTTTACTGGCCGGGCCACCTTGGCCGAGTCTGCGATGACCTCCTGCAGCTTTGCTGCGAAGAGGTCCGCATGGGCACTCCCCTCGGCCCCCGGGAACTCGAAAATTCGAGCCCCGGCTTGTGTCCGCCGGCAAGACACGCTGCCGATCCCCAGTTGGGTGGGATCGGCATTGGCACGCGCCCGCACCAAAACGGACGCGTACGTCTCCCCTCGCTCCGCCGCCTCCGCGGTGAGCGTCACCACGACGGCAGCGGTTTTCGGAGGGACTAACTTCCCCTTTCCCTTCCCTTTCCCCTTCCCTTGTCCCTTGCCGGTCACCTGCGACCGACTGGGAGCGGTGGTGGCGGGGACGGCAGGTACGGCCTTCGCCGACTTCTTGCCCCTGCCCTTCCCCTTACGTACCACGTCCGTCCACTCGTTTGACGGGGTGGTCGACGGGAGAAGAACGTCTTCCGCCTGGGAGGAGGACGGCCCCGGCTCACTCGGCTGCCTCTTATCCGCCGCAAGCGGCGGTCGGAGGCGTTTCTCCGGCAAGAGCCGGTCCTCAATACCCGCTAAGCAGGCCCTTGTGAAGGCCCTCTCCTCCATCACAACCTTGCGGATGATATCCTCAAGGTTGGAGGATGGGCCTTCTGCCGTAGGGCTCGACTGGGCCTGTTGTGGCCGGGCCGTGGCTTCAGCCAGCTTCTCATGAAGTTGGCTGACCTCCGATTGCAGGCGATCCACCTTCGCCTGCAGTTGCCGCGTCTCGTCGGTGGTCTTTCGTCGGACCAGCTCCGCGACGACACCGCGCAGGCTAGCGGCCCGGCTCTTGAGGGCCTTCTGGAAGGTCCCCTTCAAGTTGGATGACTTAGAGGCGACCTCCACGATCTCCTCCTCGTCCTCCTCCGCCATTCTCTGGAGCTCCTCAAGAGAGTGGTCCGCGTATGTAACGCGGGACGCACCGTACCCGGACTTGGCCCGGGCGACGTGCGCCCGTTTCTCTTTCGCAGCAACCCGCTCTTCCAGTTCTTGCTGGAGCTGCGCTCGCCGGGTCAGGTCCAACTGGCGTTGGGCGTCCGCGAGCCCAACGTTGTGGGTATCCGCGGCCTTGGTCGTCCGCTTTTTAGCCTTCGAACCCGAGGCTTGGGAACCCCCGGACCCACCACTCAGGTGGACCCGCTTCCGAGAACGAGAGTCGTTCGCGTCCGACACACTGAATAGTGAGTCGTTGTCGGACGACTCGTCCGCCAAAAAGCCTGCCGCAGACGGCGCGCGGCTAGCTTCAGACGCCGGAGCGTCGGAGTGGCCCTGAGAAGGGCCTTTGGGTTGGCCCTGAGAAGAGCCTTTGGGTTGGCCCTGAGAAGGGCCTTTGGGTTGGCCCTGAGAAGGGCCTTTGGGTTGGTCCTGAGAAGGGCCTTTGGGTTGGCCCTCAGAAGGGCCTTTTGGTTTTCGCCCGGAGGCGCTCCGCGTTAGTTTTGGCATTTTCCAGCAAGCTCGTAGATCGCAAGTCAAGGATATAATCGCTACGAGAGCACAGTGCTCTTTGGCCGTACCCAGTCTGCCACTCCGTTACGGTGGTCAGAACTGGGCCGTTTCCAGGGGACGCGACGTGGACGCAAGCACTGTGGGGTGGTCCCCCAACCTAACCTAACCTAACCTAACCTAACCTAACCTAACCTAACCTAACCTAACCTAACCTAACCTAACCTAACCTAACCTTTTTTTTTTTTTTTTTTTTTTTTTTTTTTTATCGCTGGGAAAAAATGCATTACGCATACCCTCCCATCGGGGGATGAGAGGGGTATGTGGGACTCCCCGGGTCTGACCCGGTATACCCACTAAAACGACCCAGCGACATTCCCGCTTCGTCCGAGTGGCGGGGGACTGGGAAACCGGCGTAGCCTTTACGTCCAGTCCTCCGCCGACGATTGCCCTTCATGGCGGGCCCCTCACAGGGGCCCGGGAATGACCGACGAAGGTGGTGACGGGTGCAATGCGGGCGAAGGCACCCCCGTGCCTGTCGCCCGCCCGTCGCCACCAGGAGGAGGGAGAGGACGGCGCCCTCTCCGACCCCTTCTTCGTCTGCGGAGCGGCGCAGCGAGAGGGTCGTCCTCCCGCTCGCGCTCCGCCTCCTCCTTTTGCGAGATTACGTCCTCGCAAAAGGAGGCGACCGCTGCCCAGGCCTCCTCGCTCCCCAGCATGGCGTTGACGACGCCGGGAAGCGAGAGGTCTGGTCCAATTACCGCGGTCAGGCTGCGGCGCGGCTCGGACCAAGCCGGGCACACCTCGAGGGTGTGCTGCGCCGTGTCCTCCGGCGCGCCGCAGTCGTGGCACGCCGGGGTCTCCTCCCTCCCGATCCGGTGAAGGTGCGTTCCGAAACAGCCATGGCCGGACAACACCTGCACCAGACGGAACGAGAGGAAACCGTGGGACCGCTCGAGCCAGCTCCGTAGAACCGGACCGAGCGCGTCCAACGTCCGGCGGCCAAAGGCGGCGGCGGCGAGGTCCTCCGTCCAATGGAGGACGATAGCGTCCCTCGCCTCCCGCCGCACGGCCTCCCGCTCTTCGGCGACGGGGCGCTCCCCGAGAGCCTTTCGGCGCGCCGTCCACTCGTACACTCTGGCGAGCACCCAAGCCTCCAACTCCCAAGGAGGGGTGCCGGCCAGAGCGCATGCCGCCGAGAAGCCCACCGAGCGGTAGGCCCTCGCCACCCGCTGTGCAATGGCCCTTTGGGGCCTGCGGATGGCGGTCGCATTCTCCCTCCTGTGGAGGGAGTCCGCCCAGATTGGGGCCCCATATAGGGCCATGCTCCGCAGGATGCCGGCATAGAGGCGCCGGCATTTCGCCTTGGGCCCCCCCAGGTTCGGGAGGAGCCACGAGAGGGCGTCAGCGGCCTTCAATAGGCGCGTCGACAGCCCGCTGAAGTGCGGGCCGAAGCGCCACCTGTCGTCCAGCACCAGCCCCAGATACTTCATCTGGGGCTGGACCCCTATCCTGACGCCCTCCACAATTATGTGGGCGTCGGGAGGGCAGCGCTGCCGAGGCCCGCGAAAGAACACGGCCTCGGTCTTGTGCAGCGCCACCTTCAATCCGAGGCGGCGGATCCTCTCTGCAACCAAGGATCCGCCAGCCGAGGCCAGACAGGCCGCGTCCGCAAAGTTCCTCCCCCGGGCAGTGAGGAGAGTGTCATCCGCGTAGCAGATGACACTCGTGCCCTGGAGGAGGGCTCCCCGCAAGAGCCAGTTGAACCCGATGTTCCACAAGGGGGGCCCAAGCACCGACCCCTGTGGAACACCGGACTCTGCGCCGTACCGCCTCACGGTGGCCGTTTTGTCCACGAGGAGGACCTCTCGGTCCTCCAAGTAGCTGGCCAGGAGGTCCCGCAGGTATTGGGGCACTCCGTGATACCGGAGCGCCTCCAATATCGTCGAGTGGGGGACGGAGTTGAAGGCGTTGGCAATGTCGAACGACACCGCCAGCACTCCGTCCCCCGCCTCCACCGCCTCCTTCACCTGGCCCTTGAGTAGGGCCAGCGCGTCGATCGTCGAACGCCCTCGACGGAAGCCGAATTGGGCGTCCGACAGATCCGGCCCTACCTCCCGCAAATGGCTGTCAAGCCGGGAGGCGACAATCCCCTCGAACAACTTACCGACCTCATCGAGCAGGACGATGGGCCGGTATGCTGAGGGGGAGTCCACCGGGCGGCCCTCCTTTCGGAGGAGGCATAGCTGCCCCTCCTTCCACAGTTTCGGGAACCTCCCAGCCGTAAAGCACGCGCTGAAGAGGTCCCGAAACCTGTCCTCCATACCGGAGGCGGCGATCGCCAGCACCCGTGCGGGGACACCGTCTGGTCCGGGGGCCGTCTTCTTTGCGCGGAGGCTGAGAACCCCCGCGTATAACTCCGCCACCGTCACCGGAGGGACGTCCTCCTCCTCCGGCGAAGCCGCCCCTTGCGGGGGATCCATCGTTGGTGGGGTGAAGTCGGTCCTGCGCGGAAACAGGGACCGGACCACCCCATCCAGCAACGCTGGCTCGAGGGTCTCCGACAGTGGGGGACCATAGGGGCGTAGCTGGTTCCGCGCCGCCTTATATGGTCTCCCATAGGGATCTCTGTCGAGACCCTCCAGCATCTCGGCTCTCGCCGAGTCTTGTGCAGCGCCCATTGCAGACTTGAGGGCCGTCGTCGCCTCTCGGTAAGAGGCGTAAAGACGGTCCTCTTCTGCCCGGTCTCGGTTTTGGGCGCTGCGCCTTCGGCTCCGCGTGTAGGCCCTTCTGGCCGCCACGCAGATGGCCCGGAGTCCCTCCAGCTCCTCCGTCCACCAATAGACGGCGCGACGGGGAGGCGGACGGCGAGACCGAGGCATGCTGGAGTTGCACACCTCGGTCAGGGACCCTCTGAGCTGGACCGCAGCGGCGTCCACGTCCAGGATCTCGACCGGGGGCGACAGCCAGTCCTGGAGAAAGGCCGCCTCCTTGGCTGCCTCCCGGTCCAGGCGGGTGAGTGCCCACCGCGGGAAGGGAGATTGCCCAGCGCGGGCCACCCCCCTCCCGCCCTGCTGGGTGGAGATGTCGAACCGCACATATCGGTGGTCCGACAACGTCTCCACCATCTCTACCCGCCAGTTGACGACGCGGGCGGCCAGCGCGGGGGTGGCAAACGAGACGTCCACCACCGATCCACCCTGTTGCCGAACACACGTGTGGACCGCCCCCCTGTTGAGGAGGGACACACCGCATGAGGCCGCCCAAAACTCGACGACGCGCCCCCGGACGTTGCAACCAGCTGCCGGGTTGCCCCAGGCCGCCGACTTGGCGTTCAGGTCGCCCAACACCAGAACTTGGCGTGGCGCCGCCCTCCCTTTGACTGCGGTGAGGATCTCGAGGAAATCCTCAAAGTCCGAGAGAGGGCGGTTTGGGGAGAAATAGACCCCCACCAGGGCCATGTCTCCCCAGGCGGCGGCCACGTATCCCGGTCCCCTCTTTAAGAGCGAGAGGGGAGGGGAGTCTGTGGAGGACCGCGCCACCAACGCCACCAAGCCGTCCCGGTCGCCCAGCCAACGGCCAGGGACCGAGTAAGGTTCGGCGACCACCGCCAAGTCCACCAACCACTCAGCCATGGTCTGCATCAGCAGATCCTGGGCTGCTCTGCAGTGGTTGGTGTTCGCCTGGAGGATGCGATGTTCGACGCTATCCATCAGTCGGACATCGCACCCCCCTCCGCAGCCGCCGCAGGAACGACGGATTTAGCGGCAGCAGCAGCAGGCCTGGTCGGTGCCAGCGCTTTGCCACGCTTAGGGGGAGGATTGCAGTTCCTCCCCTTCATGACGTGGCCTGACAGGCGGCCACTGGCGGCACACACCGCGCAGTGCGGCGTGGCGGCCTCGCAAGAGACGGCTTTGTGGCCGTTCTTGCCGCAGCGGTAGCATGTGTCCGTCCTGTCTTCTTTGGACGGACACATGGGCCGGGTGTGTCCGATGCCGAAGCACCGGAAACACCTCAGAGGCTGGTCCTCAAGTGCCCGGACTGCACCCGAGCTGAAGCCAACTGTAAGCCGTCCCTTTGCAAGGATGGCTTTGGCAGCGGCGATTGGGCACTCAAGGCGAATGGTGCCCATGCCGCCGCGGCCGGGCCTTATGTCCCGGCCTTGCACCGCTGAGGCGTCACAGCCCCCTACCGCTGCGACCGCCGCCACTACCTCCTCTTTGGTGACGGAGTCGTCTAACTCCGTCACCTCAATGGCCGCCGACTTTACTGGCCGGGCCACCTTGGCCGAGTCTGCGATGACCTCCTGCAGCTTTGCTGCGAAGAGGTCCGCATGGGCACTCCCCTCGGCCCCCGGGAACTCGAAAATTCGAGCCCCGGCTTGTGTCCGCCGGCAAGACACGCTGCCGATCCCCAGTTGGGTGGGATCGGCATTGGCACGCGCCCGCACCAAAACGGACGCGTACGTCTCCCCTCGCTCCGCCGCCTCCGCGGTGAGCGTCACCACGACGGCAGCGGTTTTCGGAGGGACTAACTTCCCCTTTCCCTTCCCTTTCCCCTTCCCTTGTCCCTTGCCGGTCACCTGCGACCGACTGGGAGCGGTGGTGGCGGGGACGGCAGGTACGGCCTTCGCCGACTTCTTGCCCCTGCCCTTCCCCTTACGTACCACGTCCGTCCACTCGTTTGACGGGGTGGTCGACGGGAGAAGAACGTCTTCCGCCTGGGAGGAGGACGGCCCCGGCTCACTCGGCTGCCTCTTATCCGCCGCAAGCGGCGGTCGGAGGCGTTTCTCCGGCAAGAGCCGGTCCTCAATACCCGCTAAGCAGGCCCTTGGGAAGGCCCTCTCCTCCATCACAACCTTGCGGATGATATCCTCAAGGTTGGAGGATGGGCCTTCTGCCGTAGGGCTCGACTGGGCCTGTTGTGGCCGGGCCGTGGCTTCAGCCAGCTTCTCATGAAGTTGGCTGACCTCCGATTGCAGGCGATCCACCTTCGCCTGCAGTTGCCGCGTCTCGTCGGTGGTCTTTCGTCGGACCAGCTCCGCGACGACACCGCGCAGGCTAGCGGCCCGGCTCTTGAGGGCCTTCTGGAAGGTCCCCTTCAAGTTGGATGACTTAGAGGCGACCTCCACGATCTCCTCCTCGTCCTCCTCCGCCATTCTCTGGAGCTCCTCAAGAGAGTGGTCCGCGTATGTAACGCGGGACGCACCGTACCCGGACTTGGCCCGGGCGACGTGCGCCCGTTTCTCTTTCGCAGCAACCCGCTCTTCCAGTTCTTGCTGGAGCTGCGCTCGCCGGGTCAGGTCCAACTGGCGTTGGGCGTCCGCGAGCCCAACGTTGTGGGTATCCGCGGCCTTGGTCGTCCGCTTTTTAGCCTTCGAACCCGAGGCTTGGGAACCCCCGGACCCACCACTCAGGTGGACCCGCTTCCGAGAACGAGAGTCGTTCGCGTCCGACACACTGAATAGTGAGTCGTTGTCGGACGACTCGTCCGCCAAAAAGCCTGCCGCAGACGGCGCGCGGCTAGCTTCAGACGCCGGAGCGTCGGAGTGGCCCTGAGAAGGGCCTTTGGGTTGGCCCTGAGAAGAGCCTTTGGGTTGGCCCTGAGAAGGGCCTTTGGGTTGGCCCTGAGAAGGGCCTTTGGGTTGGTCCTGAGAAGGGCCTTTGGGTTGGCCCTCAGAAGGGCCTTTTGGTTTTCGCCCGGAGGCGCTCCGCGTTAGTTTTGGCATTTTCCAGCAAGCTCGTAGATCGCAAGTCAAGGATATAATCGCTACGAGAACACAGTGCTCTTTGGCCGTACCCAGTCTGCCACTCCGTTACGGTGGTCAGAACTGGGCCGTTTCCAGGGGACGCGACGTGGACGCAAGCACTGTGGGGTGGTCCCCCTGTGGGGTGGTCCCCCAACCTAACCTAACCTAACCTAACCTAACCTAACCTAACCTAACCTAACCTAACCTAACCTAACCTGGTCAAGGAGTCCGAGCGCGACAAGGCCTCTGCCGCACCTGTAGCCGTGCCGGAACCCGCGCCCACTGCTAACTTCTGTCCCCCGTCCATCTCCGAGAGTCTCGCAAGCCAGACTGAGCTCATTACCACCCTCAAGGAGCACATCTCGATTGTAAAGGAGAACACCGAGAGGGTGGAAAAGCTCCGAGATAGTCTGGCAAGCAGGGAAAGTGTGGAGGAGACCACTTACGCGGGTGTAGCGGCCGTCATCAAGACCCACACCGGTGCACAGGCCCCGGTGCGGACGACGCTGCACTCCGTGGTGGTTTCTTCCACACATGAGATGGATACGGGGGCCGAAGTTCTCGAAAGAGTGCGAAAAGCGGTGGATGCGAAGGAGGGCTGGGTGCGTGTAGAGAGGGTCCGTAAGGCCAAGGACCAAAAGGTCATCATGGGGTGCGCGACGAAGGAGGAGAGAGAAAAACTGAAAAAGCGACTTGAATCGGCCGGAGAGAACCTCGTTGTCGAGGCGGTAAAGAATCGGGACCCGCTTCTGGTTCTTAGGGACGTGCTATCAGTGCACAGTGACGAGGAAGTATTGAGAGCCCTTAAGAACCAGAACCGGGAGATCTTTGACGGCCTCGGGGACGAGGAACTTAAAATGTCTGTCAAATTCCGGAAAAAGTGTCGAAACCCGCATACGAATAGCATTGTGCTGAGTGTCACCCCGGTAATCTGGAGGAGGGCACTCGAAGGAGGCAAGCTTCGGATTGACCTCCAGAGAGTGCGCGTCGAAGACCAGACGCCTCTGGTGCAGTGTACCCGCTGTCTGGCATACGGACACGGCAAACGCCTGTGCACGGAGCCAGCCGATCTCTGTAGCCACTGCGGCGGTCCACACCTTAGGTTGGACTGCCCAGTCAAACAGACCGGAGAAGCGGCGGCGTGCATTAACTGCACCAGAGCCGAGCTTGGGGAGCACCAGCACAATGCATTCAGTAACGATTGCCCGATACGTAGGAAGTGGGACGCATTCGCGCGAGCAACCATAGCTTATTGCTAAAGTTGTCGGTGCGCCCACTTCCACGTACACATTGATTCCAATGCCGATAAAACCGAAACGCAGATGCATAGAGCGAACCACTAGGATTGGCTCTATGGATATCAGGGACTGGAGCCACTTTCATGCGAAAGGGACTGGAGTTAAACTGAACCAAGAGTCAATCCTAGTGAAATCACTAAGTTGGGTCACGGTTGCAAAAATCTGTCGACGAAAAGTCAGAATAAACATAATAAAATTGATATAAAAATATATACTAAGTATATATTCCCTGTATCAGTAAATCAAAATAAAAAAGACGAATAAAAACAGAAATGGAATTCAATAGAATGCAATCGCAGAAAGGGATAAACGGAATATAACAATGCTTGTTCAGATAAATCTGGTGAAGAATACATCCAAAAATTGTAAAGTTTATATTGTTGTATTATTAGTACAAGATACAAGTAGTATTAGATTTTTCAAAAATTTTAGCGCTTTCAAAAATTTTTTTTTGCAAAATTAAGAGATAAATATAGTTAAAAATAATAAATCACAAAGTTAGTTGTAATAGTTAATATACATTCTTAGTGACAAGTAAAAACTAAACACACCTGAAAATAAATAAAATTAAATAGAGAGTGGTCTCTTCGGCCTCTAAGCAACAACTCGCAAAACAAGGCTTATCAGAGTAAACAAGGTCTCTGATAATGTCAGAGGGACACTGGCTAGGCAGGAGTGGGAAAAAAAAAAAAAAAAAAAAAAAAAAAAACCTAACCTAACCTAACCTAACCTTTTTTTTTTTTTTTTTTTTTTTTTTTTTTTTTGACGCTGGGAAAAAATGCATTACGCATACCCTCCCATCGGGGGATGAGAGGGGTATGTGGGACTCCCCGGGTCTGACCCGGTATACCCACTAAAACGACCCAGCGAAAATTCCCGCTTCGTCCTAGTGGCGGGGGACTGGGAAACCGGCATAGCCTTTACGTCCAGTCCTCCGCCGACGATTGCCCTTCATGGCGGGCCCCTCACAGGGGGCCCGGGAATGACCGACGAAGGTGGTGACGGGTGCAATGCGGGCGAAGGCACCCCCGTGCCTGTCGCCCGCCCGTCGCCACCAAGAGGAGGGAGAGGACGGTGCCTACTCCGACCCCTTCTTCGTATGCGGAGCGGCGCAGCGAGAGGGTCGTCCTCCCGCTCGCGCTCCGTGACAGGGTGGTTTGGGGAGAAATAGACCCCCACCAGGGCCATGTCTCCCCACGCGGCGGCCACGTATCCCGGTCCCCTCTCTGAGAGCGAGAGGGGAGGGGAGTCAGTGGAAGGCCGCACCACCTGAAGGATGCGATGTTCGACCCTATCCATCAGTCGGACATCGCACCCTCCTCCGCAGCCGCCGCGGGAACGACGGAGCAAGTAGCAGCAGCAGCAGGCCCGGTCGGCACCTGCGCTTTGCCCCGCTTATGGGGAGGATTACAGTTCCTCCCCTTCATTACGTGGCCTGCCGGGCGGCCACTGGCGGCACACACCGCGCAGTGTGGCTTGGCGGCCTCACAAGACACGGCTTTGTGGCCGTTCTTGCCGCAGCGGTAGCACGTGTCCGTCCTGTCTACCGTGGACGGACACATGGGCCGGGTGTGTCCGATGCCGAAGCACCGGAAACACCGCAGAGGCTGGTCCTCGAGTGCCCGGACTGCACCCGAGCTAAACCCGACCAGCAGCCGTCCCTTGGCAAGGACGGCTTTGGCAGCGGCGACTGGGCACTCGAGGCGAATGGTACCCATGCCACCGCGGCCGGGCCTTATGTCCCGGCTTTGCACCGCTGCGGCACCACAGCCCCCTACCGCTGCGACCGCCGCCACCACCTCCTCCTTGGTGACGGAGTCGTCGAGCTCCATCACCTCAATGGCCACCGACTTGACTGGTCGGGCCACCTTGGCCGAGTCTGCGATGACCTCTTGCAGCTTTGCTGCGAAGAGGTCCGCATGGGCACTCCCCTCGGCCCCCGGGAACTCGAAAATTCGAGCCCCGGCTTGTGTCCGCCGGCAAGACACGCTGCCGATCCCCAGTTGGGTGGGATCGGCATTGGCACGCGCCCGCATCAAAATGGACATATAAGTCTCCCCTCGCTCCGCAGCCTCCGCGGTGAGCGTCACCACGACGGCTGCGGTTTTCGGGGGGACTAGCTTGCCCTTTCCCTTCCCTTTACCCTTCCCCTTTCCCTTGCCGGTCGTCTGCGACCGACTGGGAGCGGTGGTGGCGGGGACGGCAGGTACGGCCTTCGCCGATTTCTTGCCCCCGCCCTTCCCCTTACGTACCACTTCCGTCCACTCGTTGGACGGGGTGGTGGCAGGGAGGAGGGTGTCTTCCGCCTGGGAGGAGGACGGCCCCGGCTCGCTCGGCTGCCTCTTAGTCGCCGCAAGCGGCGGTCGGAGGCGTTTCTCCGGCAAGAGCCGGTCCTCGATGCCCGCTAAGCAGGCCCTTGTGAAGGCCCTCTCCTCCATCACAACCTTGCGGATGATATCCTCAAGGTTGGAGGATGGGCCTTCTGCCACAGGGCTCGTCCGGGCCTGTTGTGGCTGGGCCGTGGCTTCAGCCAGCTTCTGATGAAGCTGGCTGACCTCCAACTGCAGCCGATCTACTTTCGCCTGCAGTTGCCGTGTCTCGTCGGTGCTCGTGCGCTGGATCAGCTCCGCGACGACACCGCGCATGCTTGCGGCCCGGCTTTTCAGGGCCTTTTGAAAGGTCCCTTTCAAGTTGGAGGACTTAGAGGCGACCTCCACGATCTCCTCTTCGTCCTCTTCCGCCATCCTCTCCAGCTCGGCGAGAGAGTGGTCTGCGTACAGAACGCGGGACGCACCGTACCCGGACTTAGCTCGGGCGACGTGCGCCCGTTTTTCTTTGGCCGCAACCCGCTCCTCCAGCTCTTGCTGGAGCTGCGCCCGCCGGGCCAGGTCCAACTTGTGTTGGGCGTCCGCGAGCCCAACGACATGGGTATCCGCGGCCACGGTCGTCGGCTTTTTTGCCTTTGACCCCGAGGCATGGGAACCCCCGGACCCACCACTCAGGTGGACCCGCTTCCGCGAGCGAGAGTCGTTCGCGTCCGACACACTGAATAGTGAGTCGTTGTCGGACGACTCATCCGCCAAAAAGCCTGCCGCAGACGGCGCGCGGCTAGCTTCTGACACCGGAGCGTCGGAGTGGCCCTGAGAAGGGCCTTTGGGTTGGCCCTGAGAAGGGCCTTTTGGTTGGCCCTGAGAAGGGCCTTTGGGTTGGCCCTGAGAAGGGCCTTTGGGTTGGCCCTGAGAAGGGCCTTTGGGTTGGCCCTGAGAAGGGCCTTTTGATTTTCGCCCGGAGGCGCTCCGCGTTATTTTGGACATCGACAATCGTAGTTCGCAAGGCAAAGAGATAGAAGCTACGAGAGCACAGTGCACTTTGGCCGTACCCAGTCTGCCACTCCGTTACGGTGGTCAGAACTGGGCCGTTTCCAGGGGACGCGACGTGGACGCAAGCACTGTGGGGTGGTCCCCCAACCTAACCTAACCTAACCTAACCTAACCTAACCTAACCTAACCTAACCGTTGATATCTTCTATTCTAGACGTGCGATTTTGAAGCTGTTTTCGGCTTTTTTAGACAAAAATAGGCGTCCGCCTGTGTTCTGACCATATCGCGCGCACTTTACACCCGCGTCTGGACTTCATCCCTTATTTTCAGAGAAAATCCTCAAAATTAATTGTTTTTCCAAATTTTCCTTCACATTTTAAATTAGATTATAGTTGCAATAGTCCTCACCCTTCTTCCCTGAATTCTGGTCCACGTTCCGTGTCCCGGTCTCCAGGTTGTGGGGTGAAATTCCAAATTTTTTCTTTCGAAAACTGGTTTTTTGACCAAAAGTCAAAATTTTTGTTCGGCACCTACCACGTTTTATTCCATATATCGCTAGCCCGCGCGGAGACGCGTCTCTGGACACCTCGCACGCGCCCCTAGCTCGAAAAAATTTTGCCCACCCACCCGCCCTCTGGTCTATAGGAAGGTAGACGTGGGATTTTGGCAAAATTTTTTGTGTCGTGATTTTCTCTGGATTTATTGTTGTTAGGGTTTGTAAGTGTTGTCTTAGAATTTTTTCGACATTTTAAGTTTATTTGACCGAGTCTGTAGGCTCATTTATTTTTTTTAGACGATTTAATTATTAATGATTGTATTTATATTTTAACCGATTGTTATTTATTATCTCCTGTGTACCCCCCTTTACAGGGACACAGCAGAGTCTAGTCCAGTGAGCCCTAAAATATTTACCCGTCTCTCCTCCCGAGCGGATATTATTGACCGGGCCCCCACTTTACAGGGGTTCGTTTTTATTTTTATTTGATAGATGCCGCTCGAGAGCAATATGTTCCGCACCCCATCCGCTACCTTGAGGACGTTAGGTTCCGGGGGCTCGACGCGATCGCCGGAGAAAGCGGGAGTTTCGTCTGCCAACGCGAGGCGGAGAATCTCCTTTGGAGACGACACTCTCCCCGCCTCGCAGGTGGGCCCTGCCACTCCGGGGACGCGCCGACCCCCTGCTGACCTTTCAACGCCGCTCATGAAGCCTGAGGCGAGGCACCGTAGTCGCACTGAGGAGGCGAGAGCTTGCCTGAACAAGGCTAAGGTTAACTTGGGCAACTCTCGCAACCTCAAGGCCGAAATTAAGACTGCTGTGCTCCAAGCCATAAACAGGCTTTATGAGCTAGTGAAAGAGTCCGAGCGGGACAAGGCCTCTGACGCACCCATTGCCGTACCGGAACCCGCGCCCACTGCTGACTTCGGCCCCCAACCCATTTCTATGGAGGTTCTCGCTGGCCAGACTGAGCTCCTGAAGACCATGAAGGAGCACATCTCGGAGCTAAAAGACAACTCCGAGAAACTTGACCGGCTCCGAGACAGTCTGGCCAGCAGAGAAAGTGTGGGGGAGACAACCTACGCGAACGTAGCGGCCGTCAGTAAGTGCCACACCGGGGCGCAAGCCCTGGAGCGAACGACGCTGCACTCCGTGGTTGTCACCTCAACACAGGAGACGGATACGGGGGCCGAAGTCCTCGAAAGAGTGAGAAAAGCGGTGGACGCGAAGGAGGGCTGGGTCCGAGTAGAGAGGGTCCGAAAGGCCAAGGACCAAAAAATTATTATGGGGTGCGAAACGAAGGAGGAGAGGCGCAAGCTTAAAGCGCGATTGGAAGAGGCCGGAGAGAACCTCGTCGTCGAGGAAGTCAAAAACAGAGACCCGCTTCTGATTCTTAGGGATGTGTTGCTGATCCACAGTGACGAAGACGTGTTGCAAGCCCTTAGGAATCAGAACCGGGAGTTATTTGATGGCCTCGGCGACGGGGATCAAAGAGTTGCGATTAAATTTAGGAAAAAATCTCGTAACCCTCACATGAATTGCATTGTGCTGAGTGTTTCCCCTGCAATCTGGAAGAGGGCACTCGAAGGAGGCAAGCTACGCATTGACCTCCAGAGAGTGCGCGTCGAAGACCAGACGCCTTTGGTGCAGTGTACCCGCTGTCTGGCATACGGACACGGCAAACGCCTGTGCACGGAGCCAGCCGATCTCTGTAGCCACTGCGGCGGTCCACACCTTAGGTTGGACTGCCCAGTCAAACAGACCGGAGAAGCAGCGGTGTGCATTAACTGCATCAGAGCCAAAGAGCAGGGGGAGCACTTGCATAATGCCTTCAGTAATGAATGCCCGGTACGCAGGAAGTGGGACGCATTTGCTAGAGCAACTATAGCGTATTGCTAAAGTTGTCGATGCGCCCACTTCTGCGTACACAGAGATGACCAGTTTGACAAACCCAGATCGCAAACGCATTGAGCGAACCACTAGGGTTGGCTTAATGGAGCGGGTTGATTGGAGTCACTTTCGTGTGAAAGTGGCTAGAATTATGCTAGTCGGTAAGTCAACTCTGGTGGAATCGACAAGTGGTGTCAAACTGGTCGTAATCTTATCTATTTCGTGTTTTTCGTCGAATTTGAATATCAGCTTGGTTTAAAATAGACTGATATTAAAGTATATGTTGAGAATATAGATGTGATATCAGGACAGTAAAACAAAAAGCTGAAATTCGAGCGAGGGCCAATTAAACTCAGGATTATGTGGGCAAAAATATCAGGGTAAAATAATAAAAAACAAGCTAAATTGCAGAAAATTAAAACAATCAACAACAACAACAATCATTTAATTAAAACATACAAATTTAGATAATGTTAACTAGTATAAAAACCTTGTAATAATATTAACTAGTAAAGGAAATAAAGATAGTAAATCGTAAAATCAAACCATTAGAATCATTAAAAGTATTAAAATCACATTGAAAAAATAAATTGCATAGAGCTTGGTCTTTCCGGCCTTTTTTTTTAAATAAACCCATTCGCCAAAAAACTTCAAACTTTGTATACAAGGGCTCTGATTCCCATGTCAGAGGGACACTGGTGGGGCAGGAGTGTGGTTTTAGCCGGTTCGAGTCCGGCACTACCTCGACTGTCTCACTGCCTGTGAGGTAGTCGAGGTGTCCGCGGGGATTTCCCACTCCTGCCAAAACAAAAAAAAAAAAAAAAAAAAAAAAAACCTAACCTAACCTAACCTAACCTAACCTAACCTAACCTAACCTAACCTAACCTAACCTAACCTAACCTAACCTAACCTAACCTAACCTAACCTAACCTAACCTAACCTAACCTAACCTAACCAGTTGATATCTTCTATTCTAGACGTGCGATTTTGAAGCTGTTTTCGGCTTTTTTAGACAAAAATAGGCGTCCGCCTGTGTTCTGACCATATCGCGCGCACTTTACACCCGCGTCTGGACTTCATCCCTTATTTTCAGAGAAATCCCTTAAAATTAATTGTTTTTCCAAATTTTATTCTACATTTTAAATTAGATTATAGTTGCAATAGTCCTCACCCTTCTTCCCTGAATTCTGGTCCACGTTCCGTGTCCCGGTCTCCAGGTTGTGGGGTGAAATTCCAAATTTTTTCTTTCGAAAACTGGTTTTTTGACCAAAAGTCAAAATTTTTGTTCGGCACCTACCACGTTTTATTCCATATATCGCTAGCCCGCGCGGAGACGCGTCTCTGGACACCTCGCCCGCGCTCCTAGCTCGAAAAAATTTTGCCCACCCACCCGCCCTCTGGTATATAGGAAGGTAGACGTGGGATTTTCAGCAAAATTTTATTTTTGGCATTTTGATAGGATTTACTCTTATAAGGGATTTTTTACAGTTTTTAGGTATTTTTGACTTTTTATCGTATTAGATACACAATTCTTGACATATATTAATATTAATTTACAATTGTTTTTACTTTTTATTTGATTTATTATATTATTTTATTATTTTCTGTGTACCCCCCTTTACAGGGACACAGTTAAGTCCAGTGTCCAACCTTTAAAGTCTCTCCTTCCGAGTAGATCGCTCTGACTCCCTCTTTACAGGAGTCAGTTCTGATAACAGCTACTCTTACATTATGTTCCGCACCCCATCTAGCACCGTGAGGGCTCCTGGCTCTAGTGGCTCGCCGCGATCGGCGGAGAAAGCGGTGCCTTCGTCTGTGGCCGCGAGGAGGAGAATCTCCTTCGGAGACGAGACTCCTTCTGCATCACAGGGAGGCCCTGCCACTCCGGGGACGCGCCGAGCCGCTATCGACGCCTCAAGGCCGCTCATAAAGCCTGAGGCTAAGTGCCGCAGTCGCACCGAGGAGGCGAGAGCTTGCCTAAATAAGGCAAAGCTTAATCTAGGCAACTCTCGCAACCTCAAGGCCGAAATAAAGACAGCGGTGCTCGATGCCATAAACAGGCTCTATGAGCTGGTCAAGGAGTCCGAGCGAGATAAGGCCCCTTCCGCACCCGTCGCCATACCGGAACCCGCGCCCACTGCTGACCGTAGTCCCCATCCTATTTCCGCCGAGGTCCTTGCTGGCCAGACTGAGCTTCTAAACAGCCTAAAGGAGCACATCTCGGAGCTAAGAGACAACTCCGAGAAACTCGACAGACTCCGAGACAGTCTGGCCAGCAAGGAAAGGGTGGAGGAGACAACCTACGCGAGCAAAGCAGCCGTCAGTAAGAGCCACACCGGGGCTCAGGCTCCGGAGCGAACAACGCTGCACTCCGTGGTTGTCTCCTCCACTGAGGAGATGGATACGGGGGACGAAATCCTCGAAAGAGTGAGGAAAGCGGTGGACGCGAAGGAAGGATGGGTGCGTGTCGAAAGAGTCCGAAAGGCGAAGGACCAAAAAGTCATCATGGGGTGCGCAACAACAGAGGAGAGGCGAAAGTTAAAAGCGCGATTGGAGAAGGCCGGGGAGAACCTCGTCGTCGAGGAAGTGAAGAATCGAAACCCGCTTCTGGTTCTTAGGGACGTGCTGTTAGTGCACAGCGACGAGGAAGTGCTCAGAGCCCTTAAGAACCAGAACCAGGAGATCTTTCACGGCCTCGATGACGAGGAACAGAAAATTGCAATAAAGTTCCGCAAAAAATCACGTAACCCTCACGTGAGCAGCATTGTGCTGAGTGTTACCCCAGCTATCTGGAAGAGGGCACTCGAAGGAGGCAAGCTCCGTATTGACCTCCAGAGAGTGCGCGTCGAGGATCAGACGCCTCTGGTGCAGTGCACCCGCTGTCTGTCGTACGGCCACGGCAAGCGCCTCTGCACGGAGTCGGCCGACCTGTGCAGCCACTGTGGCGGTCCACATCTTAGAGTGGACTGCCCAGACAAGCACAGGGTCGAAGCAGCGGTATGCGTAAACTGCACCAGAGCCAAACTGGGGGAGCACTCGCACAATGCTTTTAGTGATTCATGCCCGATACGTAGGAAGTGGGACGCATTCGCGAGAGCATCAATAGCATATTGCTAAAGTTGTCGATGCGCCCACTTCCACGTACACAGTGATGACCAGTCTGACACAACCAGATAGCAGACGCATTGAGCGAACCACTGGGGTTGGCTTAATGGAGAACAATAATTGGAGTCACTTTCATAAGAAAGTGGCTGGAATTATGCTGGACCGTGAGTCAACTTTAGTGGAATCGTCAAGTTGTGTCAGACTGGGCGACGAACTCTGCCGTCGTTTCAAAAATTTATTAATACCTTTTATTTTAAAATTAACATCATTTTCTTTAGGCCGATAATATCAGATTGTATCGTAAACATATAATTTAGATATTATATAAATATTCAGTTATTGTCAAAATTCAAATGAACAAACAAAAGCGCAGAACAAAATTTAAAAAGGGCATAAAATAAGGGTTGGTGATAGATAAACATGGGTAAAGTAGTACATTTAGGCAAGGGATAGAGAAAATATATTAAAAGGGATATGACAAGGTAATAATGTTGAAAATAGTGTCTTGTAATTAGATAAAAGTAAAATAGTAGTTTAAGTTTGTTAGTAGGAAAGAAACCGAATATTGGAAAAAATAGTACAAATAAAAAGAACTTTATTGCAGATTTTAACAAAAGTAAGAGTGTGGTCTCCTCGGCCTCCTATCAACCAGTCGCAAGATAAGAGAAAACCCTAGATAAAAAAGGGCTCTGATCACGTCAGAGGGACACTGGCTAGGCAGGAGTGGTTTTTAGCCGGTTCGAGTCCGGCACTACCTCGACTGTCTCACAAGAGAAATTCCTGTGAGATAGTCGAGGTGTCCGCGGGGATTTCCCACTCCTGCCAAAACAAAAAAAAAAAAAAAAAAAAAAAAAAAAAAACCTAACCTAACCCAGTACCCCCCGAGCCTCCGTGGTGGTCGGATCGTTTTTGAAGCCGCTCCGCAGTTAAAAATTCCAAAAAGTGGTCAAAAGTGCTCCGATTTTGATGAAACAAGTGTCAGATCGTGCAGATAAGTTGCCCCCACCTTACAAAGTTAAAGTTCAAACTGGATTGCTGTGGTGTGCTGTGAAAAGCACTGAAAACCGTCGTTTTGGAGGTTAAGTGAAAACCGTTTTCAACAAAAACGATAACGCTGCGAGAACAAGATCGACGACCCCCTCCTTTTTTGCCGGAATCCAGTGGACATCGTGGCTCTGGACCATCTGGACCTTTCACCACCTTCCTGACATCGCGCCCTGGCGAGTTATTCAGGATTTTCAAAAAACCACGTGTCCTGAAAAGGCTGAAGGAGTGGAGGTAGCGGTTTGAAATTTGGCGTCAACCAGGACCTTGGCAAGAAAAGGCGAGTTCATCTTTGTTTAGAATTTTAAGGCCCCTGGGAGACATAATATAACAGTTCGAAAGTGCAAACTTTCGACCCAAATATCACCGGTCCTCATCACCACATCGAAGTTCTTCTGCCGGAAACCGTGGCGCGCTCATCGGCCCTATAGAGATTTTAAGTTTTAGATTTTTAGTTACAGTAGTTTTTTAGTTATAACATATTTTATAAGTTTTTCAGGTTTTCAAAAATTTTTCACTTGTTTTTTGGTTTTTGCAATATTTTGTTTTTGTGCATTGTAGGGGCTTATTTTACCTTATTTTTGCCATTTTTTTCAGAATTTTCTGACCAGTCATACCTGAGATATCGATTTTTTAGTGTTTTTTGGCCTTAATTCGAAATTAAATAGTAAATTGTTAATTTTGACACCGGGACAGGGTCTAATACACCTATTGCGACCCATTTAAGCCCAAACACGGGCCACTAATCTTTGAAATTGGCTGTTTTCGCAAAATTGGCAAATTTGGGTTTTTAGGTTTTAAATTTAATATCGCGATATCTCAGGAACCGCTGGTCCGATTACTCTCGGATTTTCTTTAGGGTTGACGGTATACTGTTAACTTTGGGTGTGAACCGTTTTCAGACCATTTCAGGCCAAAAAACTTTTTGTTGCTGAAACCACTTTCAGGACATACCTGAAGTGACGCCGAGCTGTGCGTCCAAAACCCCGTCCTTCTGTGACGAAGGGTTCAAAAGTTACCGACGATCTAACAAGACGTTTGACAGTTCGGCGGCCATTTTGTTTAACTTCAAACCGCCAGAACTCCTGAACCAGAGGTCGTGGGAGATCGCGGTTTTTTGCTTAAGGCCCAGGGACCTATTATCTCACCTACCCCACGTTTTCAGGCGGTTTGGAGCAACAAATTTTCAGGATCCTGAAAGGGGTTTCAGCAGGCAGCGGAGGTCAGGCCGAGTTATTAGAGCCCAAACTCGACGGGTCTGTGACTTTCCCGACGGAAGTTATCTGCTGTCAAACATTAGGTTTGACAGGACCGCGGCCATCTTGGACCGTCTTTGATCGACCATAACTTCCCAACGGAGAGTCGCAGAGAGCTGGGACTTTCGCTAGGCGTACCAGCTAGACATAGGGCATCGATTAAGACATTTTTCAGGCGCTTTCAGGAGCAAACAATTTTTCAGCCTGAAAACCGTTCCGGTGAATTGGTCTTACCGGGCCAAGGACGGGGAGCCCAAACACCGAGGTTTTTGGACCGGTGGTGCCGGAGAAATCCTCTGTAACCACTTTGGGTTTTTAACTTTGGTGAAAAACCCAAAATTTTAGGTTGAGATATCTCCGGAACCCCTTGGTCTAACTGCATCGAGTTTGGGTTTGTCTGAAAGGGCTCGGTGAGAGCTATTCACTGGACTTAGTAGATTGACTCTACATAGAGTCTCTTCAAAAAAGGGTCTCTACTTCGTAGTTTTTTGAACAATTTTGATTTTCTTTGCGATTTTCTGGTGAGACCCGCTCTTTTGAGCGCAGGACAGGCTTGACTCACACATCACCCACCCCCCTATACAGGGTCGGATCACAATTGTGGTCATTTTATTATTTTATTTATATTATATTGACAACTTTCCCCGTTCTCTTTACTGTGCCCTATACACACAAGACACTCAACACAACACACAACACAACTCAAATACAACATGGTTCTCGGGATTCGCACCCCAGTAAAAGCAAAGGGGCCAGGAGCCGGCACCAGCCAGTCACAGGGTTCGACGTCGCCTATGAACCCGGGAAATGAGGGACCCTCTGGGGCGCGTGAAGCGCCTAAGGGGATATCTCTGACTTTCGGCAGAAAGGATGCTGTCAGAGGAACCCAAGCAGAAGCAGCCGAAACGCCACTGTCGACGTCAGCGGGGACCTCTGGTGCTGTCGCTCCCACCATCACACCCAGCCCCGTAGGCCCGTCGGGACAGGCGCTGGACGCCGCCAGGACCTTTATCCGCAGACCGGAGCGAAAGCGAAGATCCGTAGACAACATGGAGGCGTTCAAAAAGCAGCCGAACAACTACGCTGCTTTGTCAAATGACCAACTCCTCCAGGAAGTAATGAAGACCTTCGAGGACATCCCAGCCAGGGTGAAGGACTATCCTCAGATGAGGAAGGATATAAAGAACTTCCTGGAGACTCAGTCTGACAAAAGTCTACGGATCTTGTTTGAGCTAAGTAGGCGGGTAAAGGGCCTGGAAACTGCGCCCAAAACAACTACAGCCAAAACGCCTGTATTACCCAAAGTACCTGAAGGAATCCTGGATAGGCTGAACATGGTAGAGGCAAACATAAATACGCGCTTAAATGACCTGGAAGGGAAAGTTTTAAAAGAGTTTCAGGATATGACCGAACGCTACGACGAGTGCGGTGCCGACCTCATCGACAAGGTCGTCGATAAGGTTCTCGAGGTCAGCGAGAAGGTCGACGCAGTCCAAGTAGATGTAAACCATACGACAGAATGTGTGAAGGTCGTTGGTCAAGCCGCGGCGGTCCTCGAGGACAAAATCGATGGCGTTGCCGGTGATGTCGCCACTAGAACCGACCGACTTAAAGAGGTCATCAGGGAATCTGCATGCGAACCAAAACCTGATCAGCAGACCTACGCCAACGTTACGGCAGCCAAACACGGGCATCGACCGGCGCTTCACTCGATGGCGGTCACCCTTGAAGGCAGTCAGGAGACTGCTGACGAGGTGCTCGCCAGAGTGAGGGTGGCGGTCGATGCCAGGGGATCTGGCCTAAAAATAAGTAAGGTCCGGAAGGCGAAAAACCAGACGGTCATACTGGGGTGCGACACAGAGGCGGAGTACAAGAGAGTGAAAGACAGGATCGAGAGCCGAGGTGGAGGACTAAGAGTAGAGCCCATGAAAAATAAAAACCCACTCGTCGTCCTAAAAGACGTCTTCTTAGACAGTGGCGATGACGAAATAGTGCAGGCGCTCTACTCCCAGAACGAGAACATATTCAGGGACTTAGAAAAAGAAGAGATGGAAATGGCAGTAAAGTTTAAAAAGAGGACTAGGAACCCCAAAACAGCGCACGTTGTCGTCCAGGTCGGGCCAAAAGTATGGCAGAGGATGACGGACGCTGGAGCCCTTTACCTCGACCTGCAAAGGGTCAGGGTGGAGGACCAGTCGCCGCTCATCCAATGCACCAAGTGCTTGGCGTTTGGGCACGGCCGGAAATTTTGTACGGAGAGTGTGGACAGGTGCAGTCACTGTGGAGGACCGCACTTACGCGAGAAGTGCGCGGAGTTTATCGCGGGTAATGAACCGCAGTGCTGCAACTGCTCGCACTCGAAGTTCCAGAGGACTGACCACAACGCTTTCAGCGTGGAGTGTCCGGTCCGCAAGAAATGGGACTATCTGGCTCGGACGACAACGGCATATGCCTGAACTGTTTCTTAGGGCTTACATAACACACACAACACACACACGAAGACACCGATACAGCAACACAAACTGGGAGTACATATACATGGAAACCAACGCATACAAACATACACAGATATATAAAATATATAATTATATATACGAATATATCAAAAACACACACATAACACTAAACATGCACCACAAACAACACGTAACAATGATGAGTGAAATAAAAAAAATCAGAACAAGAAAAGACAATAATTATGTATATAATAAGTATATATGTATATTATTGCCGCAACCTAAAAGAAAGTCAAGTAATTCATAATGTAAAGAATCCACATAAGCCCCTATAATAGTGTAGAAACCGAATATAAGGCGAATAGATTGTTACAAATGAAGTAGTTCCAAACCAACCTATGTAACTGGATATATATGTATATTAATCGCCCTGAAGAACCAAGTTTGAAATGTTTGTTTTTGGCTTGCGAGGTGAATGACTTTAGTTGTATTAGAAAGAAAATAAAAGATTAGTTAAGTATGAGGATAAACATTGTATTGTAAAATAACATAGATTAAGAAATTAGAAATGTAAAACTAATTATGCTAAAATAAACTAGATAATATGTAAATTAGAAATAAAAGTACAAAAAAATGTAAATGTAGAATAAATAAAACCTAGCAAGTATAATATAGTAAGTAAGAAATAGAGTTAAGTAAACGAACCTGTTATCAGCTAAGCAAAATTTGAAATTAAAACTGAGTTGTGACCTTTAATACCCCTAATAAAGAATATTAAAAGTAAAATTAGTTCGAATAGCGGGAGTCCCACCCGGCTAAGAATGAAAGAGAAGCATGAAAGAAAGAACCAGTATGAAGCATAAAAGTGCGAGAAGAATAATTGCAAGAACTAGAATGAATGAGTAAATTAGAGTAATAAGATCCCGTTGTACCCATGAACGGGGAAAAGCACAAAAAAAAAAAAAAAAAAAAAAAAAAAAAAAAAAAAAAAAACCTAACCTAACCTAACCTAACCTAACCTAACCTAACCTAACCTAACCGTGCTATAGTGAAATACAAATAAAACTTTATAACACAATCAGAAATAATAAGAGCAAGTTACCACTAATAAATGATATGATATTTAAATATATAGTGAATATATAGTTTGAATATTGTAGATATATAAAAATAGATATTAAAACAAAATAGGTATGAAATAAGAAAACTAAATAAAATCAAGCAAATAATTGAATAACTAGCATAAATATAACGCAAACAATAGTAATATACTTAGACGCAAAATAGTAAAAGAAACTGTAGTTAATAGTTTGAATTAAAAGAAAAAACGTGTTATACAAAAGTTATATTGAAACAAGCAAACGCAGCGTACTAAATATTGACAAGAAGAACTGTATGATCGGCAATCCATCAGGGCAAGCAAACTAAAAAGTCAGAACATAAGGGCTCTGATCCTCATGTCAGAGGGACACTGGCTAGGCAGGAGTGGTTTTTAGCCGGTTCGAGTCCGGCACTACCTCGACTGTCTCACAAGAGAAACTCCTGTGAGAGAGTCGAGGTGTCCGCGGGGATTTCCCACTCCTGCCCAAACAAAAAAAAAAAAAAAAAAAAAAAAAAAACCTAACCTAACCTAACCTAACCAGTCTCACGGCACCCCCCGCCGCGATCAGATCGTTTTTAAGTCGCTCCGCGCTCGAAAATTCGTAAAAATTGGTTTTTTCGCGTAAAAGTACCCGAGTGATATACCATTTTAAGCGCGCTGCAAAGGCGCATGTGTCTGTGAAAATTTGGTGGTTATAAGGTGAAAATTGTGGCGGAAAACCGCGAAAAACCGCTTTAAAAAAGCTTCAGAGCGTGACGCTGCTCGATTTTGAGTGGGCACAAACATTTCTGAGGGTGCAGCCTGGTGCGCGGCGCAAAGACCTATCTCTGGACACCTCACTTGGAATTTTCCGACCTGAGGTTCCGGAGATAGCAAACAAAAACAACACGCCACGTGGAGCGTGGTCGGAGTTCCCGAGGGTTGCGACAAGATCCGGGACCGTTTTCCAAAGGCGACACGGACGAGGAGCCGGGAGCGGAAAAGACATCGCGGAAATTCGACGTGGAAGACCCCTAAAACACAGTGTAAAAATTTTGTAAATTTCAATCAAAATTTCCGGGAGAACAGGATCGACGACATACGTTTTTTATGGACTTTAAAAATTTGTGTATGTTATATCTATATATATTTTAAATTTTGTGAAAATTGGACTAGTAGTTTTTAAGATATTTGGCTCTAAACTTTTTAAAAAATCGGGGGTTGGTCATTTCCACCCCAAAAATTTCTGAAACACTTTATTTATATAGGTTAAGGGTTTTTCCACGTGAGTAGCTTAAGTTTGTATTTTTTGTGTTATTAGTTAATAGTTATAATTTAAGTATAGTGGGAACATTCGCGAGTAACATTCCGAAATTGTACCACCAGGGGTTGAAAAGGGCGTTGTGTGTACCCAAAAATATGAGAGGACATAGTCATTAGGAAGACCCACCCCTCAGCCAATTTTCGGATTTTTCGGTGCATGGGAAGTTCAGAAACCACAGCTTTTGCGGCTGTGTAATTATAAACACCCCCTTTTAGAGGCTATTTACCACCCGAACCCTAAGCCGAAAAATCCGAAACACAGGTTGGAAGAAGGAGCGGCTCCCCCTCTTTTAGACACATCCACATAAACCCACGCGCCCCAAACGGGACGTGAGTTTTGACTCCGAGAGTGGAGGAAGTGCCTGGCATAAAACTGCAAATTAACTTTGTCGACAAAATCAATTTTCGTCACTCGTCACTAAGCCACGACCTCCTTAGGGTTTGTTCCCGAAAACTGAAAACTCTGGAGCAAAACATTGCGTTCCGTAACTGGACACGTGTAGGGGCCTAAATACGTGCAGGTGACAAAAATTTGTAAAGGATTGAAATATTTATTTGATCTCACCAACCGGGAATCGAACCTAGGACTATAAAATTCGGAAAAAGGCTCATAACTCCGAAACGGAGCCAGATAGCTCGTTTTTAACGACGATCTACAAATCATACACTCCGTAGGAGTGTATGATTTGTGCAGTGTTTCCCCGGCCATTCTTAGTATAACCCTACCCCTATTTTATATTTTTCATTTTAACCCCAAATTATTACCTGAGCCTAAGTTCTTTTTAGTACCAAAATCCTTACTTTAGTAAATCATAATAAACAGTGGCCCTCAGCCATATAATTTCATTAGTTAATTTACATCTCCGGGATACCACCCCCTTCTAATATACCACCCCCTCCCCCTCCCCTCCAATACCTACCCCTCAGCCCCCCAAAAATACTCCTACATCCCAATCAGTAATAACCATCCAAAAACCCCTAATCAACATTCCATATCCAAAACCCTCCTCCCCACAAAAGGTCTTTTTACACCTAGGGCTCGTTTACATCCGTAAACCGTATTAAAGCCATATCTCGGGAACGAGAGGAGATAGAGCCGATCTGACCCCAGAATCGGGCACGTGGTGTCTACGACACCACGGTTAAAGCCGCATATCAGGTACCCTCCCCCCCCCCGTTTGGACCTTCCCCCACTCCTCCTACATTAAAATACCGGTATCTCGGATTTGTATTGTCCGTGCTTGACTCCGTGTTTTTGACACTATTTTGCCTAGATTATTTTAAATTTTTATTTTTATTTAACTGAGGGGAATAGAATAGCTGGCTTCGAATACTGATTCTTTTTGTACATCGTATCTATATTTTCCATATTTTACTTGTATTCTAGACCAATTATGACCCACTCTTTTGAGTGAAGTCTGGACCCTTGAGGATATTATATCCCAATCATTTTTACACTTACCTTTTTCTAAACTTTTTTGTGTTGCACTAATTTTGACTTTTATTATTGTTTATTTACTTTACTTTTGAACTGCACACACTCTTTACACTGTGTGCAGACCACCTGACATTACTTTTCCCCGTTCTATGGTAGTGCCCTTTACACACTAACCACAAACCAATAAACAGGCGGAACGTAGATAATAAAAAATGTTCCCCGGAATCCGCACCCCAGTGACAGGGAGAGGGGCAGGGGCCGGCGCCGGCGGAACACAGGCGGCCACGTCGACTGCCAAAACGCCACCGTCGTCGTCGGCTGGGACCTCTGGGGCCGTCGCTCCCACCACCACTCCCAATCAGGTAGGACAGCCAGGACAGGCGCTAGACGCCGCAAAGACGTTTATACGGAGGCCAGAACGTAAAAGGAGGTCAATAGACATAATGGATGCCTATAAACAACAGACCAGTATTTATACCGCTTCGTCCACTGACAAACTACTCCAGGAGGTCATGAAGACATTCGAGGACATCCCGACTAGAGTCCAAGGTTACCCTCAGATGAGGAAAGATATCAAGATCTTCCTGGAGACCCAGTCGGACAAGTGCCTGCGGACCCTGTTCGAGCTGAGCAAGCGTTTTAAGAGCCTGGAGACGGCGCCTGGAACGGCTCCTCTCACAAAAACCACCAAGCCTACCTCACCCGAACTGTCGGAGGTCATTTTGGGAAGGCTAGAAAGGGTGGAGTCGAACCTGGAGACGCGGCTCGGCCAACTTGAGGAAAGCGTCTCAAAAGTCACCTCAGACATCAAATTGGAGATCAACGAAAGCGGTGCCGACCTCTTAGAAAAACTCGGCAGTGAGTTCGAGGACCTCAGCTGCAAGGTTGAGGTGGGGCAGGGTGTCCTCGAGCTCAGGATTGACGAAGCCGCTAGGGATGTCAAGGAGGCAATAATGAGAGCGGAAACTGAGCCAAAAACCGAGGCGCTGTCATACGCCAACGTCGCGGCAGCCAGACCCGGGTATCGGCCGGCACTTCACTCGATGGCGGTCACCCTCGAGGGCAGCCAGGAGACTGCGGACGAAGTGTTAGCCAGAGTGAAGAAGGCGGTCGATGCCAGGGAAACTGGCTTAAAAATCAACAAAGTTAGGAAAGCGAAAAACCAGACAGTTATACTGGGCTGCGATTCAGAGGCGGAGTTTAAGAAAGTAAAAGACAGGATAGAGAGTCGAGGCGAGGGACTAACAGTAGCGCCCATGAAAAATAAGAATCCTCTCGTCGTCCTAAAAGACGTCTTTTTGGACAATGATGACGACGAGATGATTAAGGCGATCTACTCCCAGAACGCAAACATATTTATGGACATGGCCCAAGAAGAAATTGAAATGACGATCAAGTATAAGAAAAGGACCCGAAACCCAAAAACGGCACACGTCGTCGTCCAGGTCAGACCCAGGGTTTGGCAGAGGATGACGGAGGCTGGTGCCCTTTACCTAGACCTGCAAAGGGTCAGGGTGGAGGACCAGTCACCGCTCATCCAATGCACAAAATGCCTGGCTTTCGGACATGGTCGGAAATTTTGTACCGAGAGTGCGGACAGGTGCAGCCACTGCGGAGGTCCGCACCTCCGTGAGAAATGTACAGAATTTCTCGCGGGGAACGAACCGCAGTGCTGCAACTGCCTGCACTCAAGGCTCCAGAGGACCGACCATAATGCCTTCAGCACGGAATGTCCAGTCCGCAAGAAGTGGGACTACCTGGCCCGGACGACGACGGCATACGCTTGAACTGCTCCTTAGGGTGTGCGTAAAACACGCAACACACGGATATATAAAATATATAGTAAGTATATACAAATATATCACGAACACACGCTTAACACCAAACACGCACCCTAAACAGCCCTTAAAAAACGTTGAAAAGTACCCCAGACAAAGAAATGACAATAAATATGTGTATTCTAAGTATATATATATATTATTGCCGCAACCACAAAGAAATAAATTAGTGCAACAATCCGAAACTGAAAACAGCCTGTTAGGTCAATAAAAATAGCATAGAGTAAGAAAATGGATATACGATTATGTATTACTAGAATACATAAAAGTAATCGATGTAAAAATATAGATTTTATAATATTAGATTTAATTAATTAACTATAGCTGTAAGAACCTAGTCCTCAGACTCAGACCGTGAAACGTAGCGCTAATTTTAAAAGATATGGAAATATTATTAAGGGTAGGGTTATGTTTATGAAAAAAAAAAAAAAAAAAAAAAAAAATATTATGTTTGTTGTTAAAAGTTTTGTGGCAAATTTTTCCAAAAAGCTCAATCTTAACTAGTTTATATTATAAATGGTATTTTATAGTTTATAAGTAAATGTATTAGCTATAGTCAATAATTATAAGTTTTAAAAATTCTTCTCTTGGTCTTAAAAAACCTTGTTGTACAAAAGCGATAAAAAGATGTTAAGTATTTTAAATTTTTTAGTGTTATAAATACCTAGGTAAGTTAAAAAGTTTTTCAAAATGTATGGAGATAAAGATAGTAGTAAAAACCGTAACAAAATGTAATAGTACTAGAATATAAGATAGAATAAGAACCATTGTAAAAGAGAAATAAAAAACACGTGTCTATGAGTTTTACCCAAAATAAATAAAGACAAGTAAAATAGTAGGAGTAGTAGTTTACAATAGCGGGAGTCCCACCCGGCAGAGAATGATAGACGTATGTAAGAAAGAAATCGTATGAAGCATGAAAGTGCGAGAAGCACAAATGTGAGAACTGGAATGCATGAGAAACCTAGAGTAATAAGATCCTGTTTACCCACGAACGGGGAAAAGCACAAAAAAAAAAAAAAAAAAAAAAAAAAAAAAAAAAAAAAAAAAACCTAACCTAACCTAACCTAACCTAACCTAACCTAACCCAGTTGCACTCGGTCTCTCGAGCGGTAAGCAGCAAAAACCCACGCGCTCCGCACTTAAAAATAGGAATTAATTGGTTTTTCTGCTCGAATAGTAGCAAGTGAAGTGTCGTTGGATGCGGAAAATTGCGCCGCACAAAGTGCCGCAAACAAATCGCGCCGCTCCACAGTGCTGTGCAAGTTATTGCTGAAAAACCGCTACTTTGGAGGTTAAGTGGAACTTGCGATTTTGGAAAATTGCAAACGCTGCTCAAACCATCGCGGCGACCACCTGATTTTTCACCGGCATCGTGTGTACATCGTGGTTCCCGACCATCTGGACCACTCATCACCTTCCTGACATCGAGCCTTCACGAGTTATTCAGGAATTCGTGAAAACCACGTGCTCTGAAAAAACTGAAGGAGTGCAGCCAGCGAACTGAAAATTGGTACCAACTTAGACCACTTAAACACAAGGCGAGTGCAACACTTTTTAGAATTTTAAGTCATATACACAGTTATATATGACTATTACAAAGTCCAAATTTTGACCCCCAATAACTTTGGCCAGAAGAAGCTTTTCAAAATTTTTCAACTGCAGCCTGTTGCGCGCTCATCAGTACAGTAGAGACCCTAAGTTCTAGATTTTTAGATTCAATAGTTTTTAAGTTACAGGGAAATTTTCAGCAAAATCACTTTTTCAAAATTTTTTCTGCTTCATTTTTACTTTTTAAATGTTCAGTTTTTTTAATCTTGTAGCCCTTTATTTAACGCATTTTTAACATATTTTTTCAAAATTTTCTGATTACTAGTTTCAAAGTTATTGAATTTTACATCTTTTTTGGTCATAACTCATTATTAATAGGAATTAATTAGTTTTTTAAGTTATTATTGTATTGTTTAACCTTATACGGACTTGATTAAGCCCAAACTCGGGCCCTATAGCTTTTAATTTGGCTGTTTTGATAAAAAACACCAAAATAGGTTTTTAGGTTTAAATTTTTAGATTAAGATAACTCGAGAACCGCTGGCCCGTTTTAGCTCGTTTTTTCACTCCGGCCAGTGGATTATATTTAGTTTTAAGAATTTTCAGTTTTCAGCCTGTTTCAGGCCTTCCAAAAATTTGTCGCTGAAACTGCTTTCAGGTCATACCTGAAGTGACGCCGAGCTGTAGGTCCAAAACCCCGTCTCTCTGTGACGTAGGGTTCCCTAGTTACGGACGATTTAATACAGCTTTTGACAGTTCGGCGGCCATCTTGTTCGGCTTCAAACCACTGTAACTCATTAACCGGTGGTCGTAGAAAGTAGCGGATTTCGACGTTACAGACAGGAGCCCGCTGCCCTACTTACCCCAAGTTTTCAGGAGGTTTGGAGCTGAAAAATTTCAGGACCCTGAAAGTAGTTTCAGCGGACAGAGGAGCTCAGGCCGAGTAAGGAGAGCCCAAACTCAAGGGGTCTGCGACTTTTCCGAGGGAAGTTATCTGCGGTCAAAAATTGAGTTTGACAGGTTCGCGGCCATTTTAAAATTTTTCAATCGACCATAACTTCTCAACGGAAAGTCGTAGAGGGCTGGGGTTTCTTCTGAATACATCACCCGGGTAAAAACTGACAGCTTGAATAGTTTTCAGGCAATTTCAGGAGCTGAAAAATTTTCTTCCTGAAAACCGGTCCGGTGGATTGGTCTCACCGAGCCAACTTCGGAAAGCCCAAACACCGGGGTTTTTGGACCGGCGGATCCGGAGATATCCTCTTGTAACCCTTTTTGGTTTTTATTTTTGTGAAAAACCCGATTTTTCAAGGCAGGATATCTCCGGAACCCCTTGGTGTAACTGCACCGAGTTTGAGTTCATCTGAGAGGGCTCGGTGAGAGCTATCTATTGGAAACAATAAAACGACTCTACGTAGAGTCTCTTTTAAAAAGAGTCTCTACATCACGGTTTTTTGACTTTTCTTGGATTTCTTTCTGCAAATTTCTTGTGAGACTCGCTCTTTTGAGCGAAAGTTAGCTTTGACTTATCATCACCCACCCCCCTATACAGGGTCGGGTCACAGTCATTATAGACTTTAACTTTATTTTTATTATTTATTAACTATTTTATTCTCTTATATTGACAACTTTCCCCGTTGTCTGGCAGTGCCCTATACACACTAGCCACACAAGACAACACACTACACCTCACACAAACAAGATGATGTCTGGAATTCGCACCCCAGTAACAGGGAGAGTGGCGGGGGCAGGCGCCGGCGGAGCACAGGTGGCTACGTCGACAGCCAAAACGCCACCGTCGGCATCGGCAGTGGACGCTGGTACCGTCGCTCCCGCCTCCACTCCCAGTCGAGTAGGACAGCCGGCACAGGCACTGGATGCCGCAAAGACTTTCATCCGGAGGCCAGAACGCAAAAGGAGGTCAATAGACATCATGGACGCGTACAAAATGCAGACGAACATATATGCCACATCGTCCACCGACAAACTTCTCCAGGAGGTCATGAAGACGTTTGAGGACATCCCGACCAGAGTCCAGGGGTATCCTCAGATGCGTAAGGACATCAAGATCTTCCTGGAGACCCAGTCGGACAAGTGCCTGCGGACCTTGTTCGAGTTGAGTAAGCGAGTTAAGAGCCTGGAGACAGCGCCCGGAACGGTTCCTCCCACAACCAACACCAAGCCTACCCCACCCGAACTGTCGGATGATATCTTGGGAAGGCTAAAGAGGGTGGAATCGAACTTGGAGACGCGGCTCAACCAACTCGACGAGAAGGTCTCGAGGGTCACCTCGGTTTTAAAAGAGGAAATTAATGAAAGCGGTGCCGACCTCCTAGACAAAATCGGCGAACAGCTCGAGGAGCTCAGCTGCAAGGTTGAGGTGGGGCAGGGTGTCCTCGAGCTAAGGATAGATGAAGCCGCTAGGGACGTCAAGGAGGCCATAAAAATGGCGGAACCTGAGCTAAAAACCGAGGGGCCGTCATACGCCAGCGTCACGGCAGCCAGACCCAGGCATCGACCGGCACTCCACTCGATGGCGGTCACCTTTGAGGGCAGCCAAGAGACTGCGGACGAGGTGCTCGCCAGGGTGAAGGAGGCGGTCGATGCCAGGGGAACTGGCCTAAAAATTAGCAAGGTCCGAAAGGCGAAAAATCAGACAGTGATACTGGGGTGTGACACAGAAGCAGAATTTACAAAGGTGAAAGATAGGATTGAGAGCCGAGGTAAAGGGTTAGTAGTAGCGCCCATGACCAACAAAAACCCGCTCGTCGTCCTAAAAGACGTCTTTTTGGACAGTAACGACGACGAGATGGTAAAGGCGCTCTACTCCCAGAATGAACTGATATTTAGGGACTTAGACGAAAACGAAACAGAAATGACGGTAAAATACAAGAAGAGGACTAGGAACCCCAAAACGGTGCACGTCGTCGTCCAGGTCAGACCCAGGGTTTGGCAGAGGATGACGGAGGCTGGTGCCCTTTATCTTGACCTGCAAAGGGTCAGGGTGGAGGACCAGTCACCGCTCATCCAATGCACAAAGTGCCTGGCTTTCGGACATGGCCGAAAATTTTGTACCGAGAGTGCGGACAGGTGCAGTCACTGCGGAGGACCGCACCTCCGTGAGAAATGCTCGGAATTTCTTGCGGGGAACGAACCGCAGTGCTGCAACTGCCTGCACTCAAAGCTCCAGAGGACCGACCATAATGCCTTCAGCATGGAGTGTCCGGTCCGCAGGAAATGGGATTATCTGGCCCGGACGACGACGGCATACGCCTAAACAGCTCCACAGGGTTTACGTTACACACACGACACACACAGGAACACACCAACACAAAAACACAAACTGGGAGTACACAACAAAAGTGGAATACATGGAAACCAGAGAACACATACAAACACAGATATATATAATATATAGTAATTATATACGAATATATCAAAACACACGCACAACACTAAACACGCACCCCAAAAAACATTCAAAAGATGCAAGAAAATTAAAATTCCCAGATCAAGAAATGACAATAAATATAATATAATATAGTATATATATATATTATTGCCACAACCTTTAAGAACAATAAATAAATAATGCGAAAGAAATCCACACAAGCTCAAAGAACGGTCCAAAAACCAAATACAAAATAAGAAGCCCATCTTGTTTTTATATTGTACTAAGTTGGTCTACCTATACTTTAAGTTAAAGAAACCTAGAATCATAAAGCATAGAATAAGATAATAGAAATGTAAACTAGTTGTATAAGAAAAAATGGTATAATATGCTAGAAATGTAACTTAGAAAATAAAAACATAGTAGAATAAGAAGCACATGTATAAATATAAGATAGAAATAAGAAACAATGTAAACGATGTATATGTTCTAATTGATATAAAAGAAAGTGTATAACAAACAAAACGTAGTAAATAGAAATATAGTCAGTAAGAAATAGACCTAAGAAAACAAGTGTGTCTACCTATGCAAAAAAAAAAAAAAAAACAATCACTGTATTTGTTTCAAATCCGTCTTTAAATATACCCCCTCAATAAAGGAAAATAAATAAATAAAAGTAGATAGAATAGATACAATAGCGGGAGTCCCACCCGGCTTAGATTGAAAGAGATGAATGAAAGAAAGATAAAGTATGAAGCTTGAAAGTGCGAGAGGCAAAAATGCGAGAACTGGTATGAATGCGAAAATCAGAATAGAAAGGTCCTGTTTCACCACGAACGGGGAAAAGCTGTTTTAAATAAAAAAAAAAAAAAAAAAAATAAAAAAAAAATAAAAAAAAAAAAAAAAATAAAAAAAAAAAAACCTAACCTAACCTAACCTAACCTAACCTTTTTTTTTTTTTTTTTTTTTTTTTTTTTTTTTTTTTTTTTTGACGCTGGGAAAAAATGCATTACGCATACCCTCCCATCGGGGGATGAGAGGGGTATGTGGGACTCCCCGGGTCTGACCCGGTATACCCACTAAAACGACCCAGCGACATTCCCGCTTCGTCCGAGTGGCGGGGGACTGGGAAACCGGCATAGCCTTTACGTCCAGTCCTCCGCCGACGATTGCCCTTCATGGCGGGCCCCTCACAGGGGCCCGGGAATGACCGACGAAGGTGGTGACGGGTGCAATGCGGGCGAAGGCACCCCCGTGCCTGTCGCCCGCCCGTCGCCACCAGGAGGAGGGAGAGGACGGCGCCCTCTCCGACCCCTTCTTCGTCTGCGGAGCGGCGCAGCGAGAGGGTCGTCCTCCCGCGCGCGCTCCGCCTCCTCCTTTTGCGAGATTACGTCCTCGCAAAAGGAGGCGACCGCTGCCCAGGCCTCCTCGCTCCCCAGCATGGCGTTGACGACGCCGGGAAGCGAGAGGTCTGGTCCAATTTCCGCGGTCAGGCTGCGGCGCGGCTCGGACCAAGCCGGGCACACCTCGAGGGTGTGCTGCGCCGTGTCCTCCGGCGCGCCGCAGTCGTGGCACGCCGGGGTCTCCTCCCTCCCGATCCGGTGAAGGTGCGTTCCGAAACAGCCATGGCCGGACAACACCTGCACCAGACGGAACGAGAGGAAACCGTGGGACCGCTCGAGCCAGCTCCGTAGAACCGGACCGAGCGCGTCCAACGTCCGGCGGCCAAAGGCGGCGGCGGCGAGGTCCTCCGTCCAGTGGAGGACGATGGCATCCTTTGCCTCCCGCCGCACGGCCTCCCGCTCTTCGGCGACGGGGCGCTCCCCGAGCGCCTTCCGGCGCGCCGTCCAGTCGTACACTCTGGCGAGCACCCATGCCTCCAACTCCCAAGGAGGGGTGCCGGCCAGAGCGCACGCCGCGGAAAAGCCCACTGAGCGGTAGGCCCTCGCCACCCGCTGTGCAATGGCCCTTTGGGGCCTGCGGATGGCGGTCGCATTCTCCCTCCTGTGGAGGGAGTCCGCCCAGATTGGGGCCCCATATAGGGCCATACTCCGCAGGATGCCGGCATAGAGGCGCCGGCATTTCGCCTTGGGCCCCCCCAGGTTCGGGAGGAGCCACGATAGGGCGTCAGCGGCCTTCAATAGGCGCGTCGACAGCCCGCTGAAGTGCGGGCCGAAGCGCCACCTGTCGTCCAGCACCAGCCCCAGATACTTCATCTGGGGCTGGACCCCTATCCTGACGCCCTCCACAATTATGTGGGCGTCGGGAGGGCAGCGCTGCCGAGGCCCGCGAAAGAACACGGCCTCGGTCTTGTGCAGCGCCACCTTCAATCCCAGGCGGCGGATCCTCTCTGCAACCAAGGATCCGCCAGCCGAGGCCAGACAGGCCGCGTCGGCAAAGTTCCTCCCCCGGGCAGTGAGGAGAGTGTCATCCGCGTAGCAGATGACACTCGTGCCCTGGAGGAGGGCTCCCCGCAAGAGCCAGTTGAACCCGATGTTCCACAAGGGGGGCCCAAGCACCGACCCCTGTGGAACACCGGACTCTGCGCCGTACCGCCTCACGGTGGCCGTCTTGTCCACGAGGAGGACCTCTCGGTCCTCCAAGTAGCTGGCCAGGAGGTCCCGCAGGTATTGGGGCACTCCGTGATACCGGAGCGCCTCCAATATCGTCGAGTGGGGGACGGAGTTGAAGGCGTTGGCAATGTCGAACGACACCGCCAGCACTCCGTCCCCCGCCTCCACCGCCTCCTTCACCTGGCCCTTGAGTAGGGCCAGTGCGTCGATCGTCGAACGCCCTCGACGGAAGCCGAATTGGGCGTCTGACAGATCCGGCCCTACCCCCCGCAAATGGCTATCAAGCCGGGAGGCGACAATCCCCTCGAACAATTTACCGACCTCATCGAGCAGGACGACGGGCCGGTATGCCGAGGGGGAGTCCACCGGGCGGCCCTCCTTTCGGAGGAGGCATAGCTGCCCCTCCTTCCACAGTTTCGGGAACCTCCCAGCCGTAAAGCACGCGCTGAAGAGGTCCCGAAACCTGTCCTCCATACCGGAGGCGGCGATCGCCAGCACCCGAGCGGGGACACCGTCTGGTCCGGGGGCTGTCTTCTTCACGCGGAGGCTGAGCACCCCCGCGTATAACTCCGCCGCCGTCACCGGGGGGACCTCCTCCTCCTCCGGCGAAGCCGCCCCTTGCGGGGGATCCATCGTTGGTGGGGTGAAGTCGGTCCTGCGCGGAAACAGGGACCGGACCACCCCATCCAGCAACACTGGCTCAAGGGTCTCCGACAGTGGGGGACCATAGGGGCGTAGCTGGTTCCGCGCCGCCTTGTATGGTCTCCCATAGGGGTCCCTGTCGAGACCCTCCAACATCTCGGCCCTCGCCGAGTCTTGTGCAGCGCCCATTGCAGACTTGAGGGCCGTCGTCGCCTCTCGGTAAGAGGCGTATAGGCGGTCCTCTTCTGCCCGGACTCGGTTTTGGGCGCTGCGCCGTCGGCTCCGCGTGTAGGCCCTTCTGGCCGCCACGCAGGTGGCTCGGAGTCCCTCCAGCTCCTCCGTCCACCAATAGACGGCACGACGGGGAGGCGGACGGCGAGACCGAGGCATGCTGGAGTTGCACACCTCGGTCAGGGACCCCCTGAGCTGGACCGCTGCAGCGTCCACGTCCAGGACCTCGACAGGGGGCGACAGCCAGTCCTGGAGGAAGGCCGCCTCCTTGGCTGCCTCCCGGTCCAGGCGGGTGAGTGCCCACCGCGGGAAGGGAGATTGCCCAGCACGGGTCATCCCCCTCCCCCCCTGCTGGGTGGAGATGTCGAACCGCACATATCGGTGGTCCGACAACGTCTCCACCATCTCTACCCGCCAGTTGACGACGCGGGCGGCCAGCGTGGGGGTGGCAAACGAGACGTCCACCACCGACCCACCCTGTTGCCGCACACACGTGTGGACCGCCCCCCTGTTGAGGAGGGACACACCGCATGAGGCCGCCCAAAACTCGACGGCGCGCCCCCGGACGTTGCAACCAGCTGCCGGGTTGCCCCAGGCCGCCGACTTGGCGTTCAGGTCGCCCAACACCAGAACTTGGCGTGGCGCCGCCCTCCCTTTGACTGCGGTAAGGATCTCTAGGAAATCCTCAAAGTCCGAGAGAGGGCGGTTTGGGGAGAAATAGACCCCCACCAGGGCCATGTCCCCCCAGGCGGCGGCCACATATCCCGGTCCCCTCTCTAAGAGCGAGAGGGGAGGGGAGTCTGTGGAGGACCGCGCCACCAACGCCACCAAGCCGTCCCGGTCGCCCAGCCAACGGCCAGGGACCGAGTAGGGTTCGGCGACCACCGCCAAGTCCACCAACCACTCAGCCATGGTCTGCATCAGCAGATCCTGGGCTGCCCTGCAGTGGTTGGTGTTCGCCTGGAGGATGCGATGTTCGACCCTATCCATTAGTCGGACATAGCACCCCCCTCCGCAGCCGCCGCAGGAACGACGGGGTCAGCGGCAGCAGCAGCGGGCCTGGTCGGCGCCAACGCTTTGCCACGCTTAGGGGGAGGATTGCAGTTCCTCCCCTTCATTACGTGGCCTGCCAGGCGGCCACTGGCGGCACACACCGCGCAGTGCGGCGTGGCGGCCTCGCAAGATACGGCTTTGTGGCCGTTCTTGCCGCAGCGGTAGCATGTGTCCGTCCTGTCTACTGTGGACGGACACATGGGGCGGGTGTGCCCGATGCCGAAGCACCGGAAACACCGCAGAGGCTGGTCCTCAAGTGCCCGGACTGCACCCGAGCTAAAGCCAACTGTAAGCCGTCCCTTGGAAAGGACGGCTTTGGCAGCGGCGATGGGGCACTCGAGGCGAATGGTGCCCATGCCGCCGCGTCCGGGTCTTATGTCCCGGCCTTGGACCGCCGCGACGCCACAGCCCCCTACCGCTGCGACCGCCGCAACCACCTCCTCCTTGGTGACGGAGTCGTCGAGCTCCGTCACCTCGATGGCCGCTGACTTCACCGGTCGGGCCACCTTCGCCGAGTCCGCGATGACCTCCTGCAGCTTTGCTGCAAATAGGTCAGCGTGGGCACTCCCCTCGGCCCCTGGGAACTCAAAAATACGAGCCCCCGCTTGTGTCCGCCGGCAAGACACGCTGCCGATCCCCAGTTGGGTGGGATCGGCATTGGCACGCGCCCGCACCAAGACGGACGCGTACGTCTCCCCACGCTCCGCCGCCTCCGCGGTGAGTGTCACCACGACGGCAGCGGTTTTTGGGGGGACTAGCCTCCCCTTTCCTTTTCCCTTCCCCTTCCCTGGTCCCTTGCCGGTCGTCTGCGACCGACTGGGAGCGGTAGTGGCGGGGACGGCAGGTACGGCCTTTGCCGACTTCTTGCCCCTGCCCTTTCCCTTGCGGACCACATCCGTCCACTCGTTGGACGGGGTGGTGGCAGGGAGTAGGGTGTCTTCAGCCTGGGAGGAGGACGGCCCCGGCTCACTCGGCTGCCTCTTATCCGCCGCAAGCGGCGGCCGGAGGCGCTGCTCCGGCAAGAGCCGGTCCTCAATGCCCGCTAAGCAGGCCCTTGTGAAGGCCCTCTCCTCCATCACAACCTTGCGGATGATATCCTCAAGGTTGGAGGATGGGCCTTCTGCCGCAGGGCTTGTCCGGGCCTCTTGTGGCCGGGCCGTGGCATCAGCCAGCTTCTGATGAAGCTGGCTGACCTCCGACTGCAGGCGATCGACCTTCGCCTGCAGTTGCCGCGTCTCGTCAGTGGTCGTGCGACGGACCAACTCCGCGACGACACCGCGCATGCTCGCGGCCCGGCTCTTGAGGGCCTTCTGAAAGGTGCCCTTTAGGTTTGAGGACTTGGAGGCGACCTCTACGATCTCATCCTCGTCCTCCTCCGCCATCCTCTCCAGCTCCGCAAAAGAGTGGTCCGCGTACAGGACGCGGGACGCACCGTACCCGGACTTGGCCCGAGCGGCGTGCGCCCGCTTCTCCTTGGCGGCAACCTTTTCCTCCAGCTCTTGCTGGAGCTGCGCTCGTCGGGCGAGGTCCAACTGGCGTTGGGCGTCCGCGAGCCCAACGTTGTGGGTATCCGCGGCCTTGGTCGTCGGCTTTTTAGCCTTGGACCCCGAGGCCTGGGAACCCTCGGAACCACCGCTCAGGTGGACCCGCTTCCGCGAACGAGAGTCGTTCGCGTCCGACACACTGAACAGTGAGTCGTTGTCGGACGACTCGTCCGCCAAAAAGCCTGCCGCAGACGGCGCGCGGCTGGCTTCAGACGCCGGAGCGTCAGGGTGGCCCTGAGAAGGGCCTTTGGGTTGGCCCTTAGAAGGGCCTTTGGGTTGGCCCTGAGAAGGGCCTTTGGGTTGGCCCTGGGAAGGGCCTTTGGGTTGGCCCTGAGAAGGGCCTTTAGGTTGGCCCTGAGAAGGGCCTTGGAGTTGGCCCTGAGAAGGGCCTTTTGGTTGGCCCTGAGAAGGGCCCTGAGGTTGGCCCTGAGAAGGGCCTTTAGGCTGGCCCTGAGAAGGGCCTTTGGTCTTTAAAAATCGCCCGGAGGCGCTACGCGTTAGTTTAGACATAGTCTCCGACAGTTCGTTTACACAAGGCAAGATAAAATCGCAACGAGATCACAGTGCACTTTGGCCAACCCAGTCTGCCACTCCGTTACGGTGGTCAGAACTGGGTCGTTTCCAGGGGACGCGACGTGGACGCAAGCACTGTGGGGTGGTCCCCCAACCTAACCTAACCTAACCTTTTTTTTTTTTTTTTTTTTTTTTGACGCTGGGAAAAAATGCATTACGCATACCCTCCCATCGGGGGATGAGAGGGGTATGTGGGACTCCCCGGGTCTGACCCGGTATACCCACTAAAACGACCCAGCGACATTCCCGCTTCGTCCGAGTGGCGGGGGACTGGGAAACCGGCATAGCCTTTACGTCCAGTCCTCCGCCGACGATTGCCCTTCATGGCGGGCCCCTCACAGGGGCCCGGGAATGACAGACGAAGGTGGTGACGGGTGCAATGCGGGCGAAAGCACCCCCGTGCCTGTCGCCCGCCCGTCGCCACCATGAGGAGGGAGAGGAGGGTGCCTTCTCCGACCCCTTTTTCGTCTACGGAGCGGCGCAGCGAGAGGGTCGTCCTCCCGCTCGCGCTTCGTGACAGGGTGGTTTAGGGAGAAATAGACCCCCACCAGGGCCATGTCTCCCCGCGCGGCGGCCACGTATCCCAGTCCCCTCTCTAAGAGCGAGAGGGGAGGGGAGTCAGTGGAAGGCCGCACCACCTGAAGGATGCGATGTTCGACCCTATCCATCAGTCGGACATCGCACCCCCCTCCGCAGCCGCCGCAGGAACGGCGGAGCAAGTAGCAGCAGCAGCAGGCCCGCTCGACGCCTGCGCTTTGCCCCGCTTATGGGGAGGATTACAGTTCCTCCCCTTCATGATGTGGCCTGCCGGGCGGCCACTGGCGGCACACACCGCACAGTGTGGCTTGGCGGCCTCACAAGAGACGGCTTTGTGGCCGTTCTTGCCGCAGCGGTAGCACGTGTCCGTCCTGTCTACCGTGGACGGACACATGGGCCGGGTGTGTCCGATGCCGAAGCACCGGAAGCACCGCAGAGGCTGGTCCTCGAGTGCCCGAACTGCACCCGAGCTAAACCCGACCAGCAGCCGTCCCTTGGCAAGGACGGCTTTGGCAGCGGCGACTGGGCACTCGAGGCGAATGGTACCCATGCCGCCGCGGCCGGGCCTTATGTCCCGGCCTTGCACCGCTGCGGCGCCACAGCCCCCCACCGCTGCGACCGCCGCCACCACCTCCTCCTTGGTGACAGAGTCGTCGAGCTCCGTCACCTCAATGGCCGCCGACTTGACTGGTCGGGCCACCTTGGCCGAGTCCGCGATGACCTCCTGCAGCTTTGCTGCGAAGAGGTCCGCATGGGCACTCCCCTCGGCCCCCGGGAACTCGAAAATTCGAGCCCCCGCTTGTGTCCGCCGGCAAGACACGCTGCCGATCCCCAGTTGGGTGGGATCGGCATTGGCACGCGCCCGCACCAAAACTGACATGTATGTCTCCCCTCGCTCCGCAGCCTCCGCGGTGAGCGTCACCACGACGGCTGCGGTTTTTGGGGGGACAAGTTTCCCTCTTCCCCTTCCTTTCCCCTTCCCTTGTCCCTTGCCGGTCGTCTGCGACCGGCTGGGGGCAGTGGTTGCGGGGATGGCAGGGACGGCAGGGACAGCCGTCGCCGACTTTTTCCCTTTGCCCTTCCCCTTACGGACCACGTTCGTCCACTCGTTGGACGGGGTGGTGGCAGGGAGAAGGGCATCGACCGCCTGGGAGGGGGACGGCTCCGGCTCGCTCGGCTGCCTCTTATCCGCCGCAAGCGGTGGTCGGAGGCGTTTCTCCGGTAAGAGCCGGTCCTCGATGCCCGCTAAGCAGGCCCTTGTGAAGGCCCTCTCCTCCATGACAACCTTGCGGATGATATCCTCAAGGTTGGAGGATGGGCCTTCTGCCGCAGGGCTCGTCCGGGCCTGTTGTGGCTGGGCCGTGGCTTCAGCCAGCTTCTGATGAAGCTGGCTGACCTCCGACTGCAGGCGATCCACCTTCGCCTGCAGTTGCCGCGTCTCTTCGGTGGTTTTTCGTCGCACCAGCTCCGCGACGACACCGCGCATGCTCGCCGCCCGGCTCTTGAGGGCCTTCTGGAAGGTCCCCTTAAGGTTGGAGGACTTAGAGGCGACCTCCACGATCTCCTCCTCGTCCTCGTCCGCCATTCTTTCCAGCTCCTCTAAAGAGTGGTCCGCGTATATAACGCGGGACGCACCGTACCCGGACTTTGCCCGGGCGACGTGCGCCCGCTTCTCCCTGGCGGCAACTTTCTCCTCCAGCTCTTGCTGGAGCTGAGCTCGCCGGGCAAGGTCCAGCTTGCGTTGGGCGTCCGCGAGCCCAACGCTGTGGGTATCCGCAGCCACGGTCGTTGGCTTTTTAGCCTTAGACCCCGAGGCTTGGGAGCCCTCAGACCCACCGCTCAGGTGGACCCGCTTCCGCGACCGAGAGCCGCTCGCATCCGACATACCAAAAAGCGAGTCGTTATCGGACGACTCGTCCGCCAAGAAGCCAGCCGCAGACGGCGCGCGGCTTGCTTCTGACGCCGGAGCGTCAGAGTGGCCCTGAGAAGGGCCTTTTAGGTGGCCCTGAGAAGGGCCTTTGGATTGGCCCTGAGAAGGACCTTTGGGTTGGCCCTGAGAAGGGCCTTGGGGTTGGCCCTGAGAAGGGCCTTTGGGTTGGCCCTGAGAAGGGCCTTTTGGTTGGCCCTGAGAAGGGCCTTTGGGTTGGCCCTCAGAAGGGCCTTTTGATTTTCGCCCGGAGGCGCTCCGCGTTATTTTCGACATTTTCCGACAGCTCGTAGTTCTCAAGGCAAGATAATCGCTACGAGAGCACAGTGCACTTTGGCCGTACCCAGTCTGCCACTCCGTTACGGTGGTCAGAACTGGGCCGTTTCCAGGGGACGCGACGTGGACGCAAGCACTGTGGGGTGGTCCCCCAACCTAACCTAACCTAACCTAACCTAACCTAACCTAACCTTTTTTTTTTTTTTTTTTTTTTTTTTTTTTTTTTTTTTTTTTTTTTTTTTATCGCTGGGAAAAAATGCATTACGCATACCCTCCCATCGGGGGATGAGAGGGGTATGTGGGACTCCCCGGGTCTACTAAGACCCGGTATACCCACTAAAACGACCCAGCGACATTCCCGCTTCGTCCGAGTGGCGGGGGACTGGGAATCCGGCATAGCCTTTACGTCCAGTCCTCCGCCGACGATTGCCCTTCATGGCGGGCCCCTCACAGGGGCCCGGGAATGTTCGACGAAGGTGGTGACGGGTGCAATGCGGGCGAAGGTACCCCCGTGCCTGTCGCCCGCCCGTCGCCACCAGGAGGAGGGAGAGGACGGCGCCCTCTCCGACCCCTTCTTCGTCTGCGGAGCGGCGCAGCGAGAGGGTCGTCCTCCCGCTCGCGCTCCGCCTCCTCCTTTTGCGAGATTACGTCCTCGCAAAAGGAGGCGACCGCTGCCCAGGCCTCCTCGCTCCCCAGCATGGCGTTGACGACGCCGGGAAGCGAGAGGTCTGGTCCAATTTCCGCGGTCAGGCTGCGGCGTGGCTCGGACCAAGCCGGGCACACTTCGAGGGTGTGCTGCGCCGTGTCCTCCGGCGCGCCGCAGTCGTGGCACGCCGGGGTCTCCTCCCTCCCGATCCGGTGAAGGTGCGTTCCGAAACAGCCATGGCCGGACAACACCTGCACCAGACGGAACGAGAGGAAACCGTGGGACCGCTCGAGCCAGCTCCGTAGAACCGGACCGAGCGCGTCCAACGTCCGGCGGCCAAAGGCGGCGGCGGCGAGGTCCTCCGTCCAGTGGAGGACGATGGCATCCTTTGCCTCCCGCCGCACGGCCTCCCGCTCTTCGGCGACGGGGCGCTCCCCGAGCGCCTTCCGGCGCGCCGTCCACTCGTACACTCTGGCGAGCACCCATGCCTCCAACTCCCAAGGAGGGGTGCCGGCCAGAGCGCACGCCGCGGAAAAGCCCACCGAGCGGTAGGCCCTCGCCACCCGCTGTGCAATGGCCCTTTGGGGCCTGCGGATGGCGGCCGCATTCTCCCTCCTGTGGAGGGAGTCCGCCCAGATGGGGGCCCCGTATAGGGCCATACTCCGCAAGATGCCGGCATACAGGCGCCGGCATTTCGCCTTGGGCCCCCCCAGGTTCGGGAGGAGCCACGAGAGGGCGTCCGCGGCCTTCAGCAGGCGCGTCGACAGCCCGCTGAAATGCGGGCCGAAGCGCCACCTGTCGTCTAGTACCAGCCCCAGATACTTCATCTGGGGCTGGACCCCTATCCTGACGCCCTCCACAATTATGTGGGCGTCGGGAGGGCAGCGCTGCCGAGGTCCGCGAAAGAACACGGCCTCGGTCTTGTGCAGCGCCACCTTCAATCCCAGGCGGCGGATCCTCTCTGCAACCAAGGATCCGCCAGCCGAGGCCAGACAGGCCGCGTCGGCAAAGTTCCTCCCCCGGGCAGTGAGGAGAGTGTCATCCGCGTAGCAGATGACACTCGTGCCCTGGAGGAGGGCTCCCCGCAGGAGCCAGTTGAACCCGATGTTCCACAAGGGAGGGCCAAGCACCGACCCCTGCGGAACACCGGACTCTGCGCCGTACCGCCTCACCGTGGCCGTCTTGTCCACTAGGAGGACTTCTCGGTCCTCCAGGTAGCTGGCCAGGAGGTCCCGCAGGTATTGGGGCACTCCGTGATACCGGAGCGCCTCCAATATCGTCGAGTGGGGGACGGAGTTGAAGGCGTTGGCAATGTCGAACGACACCGCCAGCACTCCGTCCCCCGCCTCCACCGCCTCCTTCACCTGGCCCTTGAGTAGGGCCAGTGCGTCGATCGTCGAACGCCCTCGACGGAAGCCGAATTGGGCGTCCGACAGATCCGGCCCCACGCCCCGCAAATGGCTATCAAGCCGGGAGGCGACAATCCCCTCGAACAGTTTACCGACCTCATCGAGCAGGACGACGGGCCGGTATGCCGAGGGGGAGTCCAGCGGGCGGCCCTCCTTTCGGAGGAGGCATAACTGCCCCTCCTTCCACAGTTTCGGGAACCTCCCAGCCGTAAAGCACGCGCAGAAGAGGTCCCGAAACCTGTCCTCCATGCCGGAGGCGGCGATCGCCAGCACCCGTGCGGGGACGCCGTCTGGTCCGGGGGCCGTCTTTTTTGCTCGGAGGCTGAGCACCCCCGCGTATAACTCCGCCACTGTCACCGGGGGGACGTCCTCCTCCTCCGGCGTAACCGCCCCTTGCGGGGGATCCATCGTTGGTGGGGTGAAGTCGGTCCTGCGCGGAAACAGGGACCGGACCACCCCATCCAGCAACGGTGGATCGAGGGTCTCCGACAGTGGGGGACCATAGGGGCGTAGCTGGTTCCGCGCCGCCTTGTATGGTCTCCCATAGGGGTCCCTGTCGAGACCCTCCAACATCTCGGCTCTCGCCGAGTCTTGAGCAGCGCCCATTGCAGACTTGAGGGCCGTCGTCGCCTCTCGGTAAGAGGCGTATAGGCGGTCCTCTTCTGCCCGGTCTCGGTTTTGGGCGCTGCGCCGTCGGATCCGCGTGTAGGCCCTTCTGGCCGCCACGCAGCTGGCCCGGAGTCCCTCCAGCTCCTCCGTCCACCAATAGACGGCACGACGGGGAGGCGGGCGGCGAGACCGAGGCATGCTGGAATTGCACACCTCGGTCAGGGACCCCCTGAGCTGGACCGCAGCGGCGTCCACGTCCAGGCCCTCGACAGGGGGCGACAGCCAGTCCTGGAGGAAGGCCGCCTCCTTGGCTGCCTCCCGGTCCAGGCGGGTGAGTGCCCACCGCGGGAAGGGAGATTGCCCAGCACGGGTCATCCCCCTCCCCCCCTGCTGGATGGAGATGTCGAACCGCACATATCGGTGGTCCGACAACGTCTCCACCATCTCTACCCGCCAGTTGACGACGCGGGCGGCCAGCGCGGGGGTGGCAAACGAGACGTCCACCACCGACCCACCCTGTTGCCGCACACACGTGTGGACTGCCCCCCTGTTGAGGAGGGACACACCGCAGGAGGCCGCCCAAAACTCGACGGCGCGTCCCCGGACGTTGCAACCAGCGGCCGGATTGCCCCAGGCCGCCGACTTGGCGTTCAGGTCGCCCAACACCATAACTTGGCGTGGCGCCGCCCTCCCTTTGACTGCGGTGAGGATCTCGAGGAAATCCTCAAAGTCCGAGAGAGGGCGGTTTGGGGAGAAATAGACCCCCACCAGGGCCATGTCCCCCCAGGCGGCGGCCACGTATCCCGGTCCCCTCTCTAAGAGCGAGAGGGGAGGGGAGTCCGTGGAAGACCGCGCCACCAACGCCACCAAGCCGTCCCGGTCGCCCAGCCAACGGCCAGGGACCGAGTAGGGTTCGGCGACCACCGCCAAGTCCACCAACCACTCAGCCATGGTCTGCATCAGCAGATCCTGGGCTGCCCTGCAGTGGTTGGTGTTCGCCTGGAGGATGCGATGTTCGACCCTATCCATCAGTCGGACATCGCACCCCCCTCCGCAGCCGCCGCAGGAACGACGGAGTTAGCGGCAGCAGCAGCAGGCCTGGTCGGCGCCAGCGCTTTGCCACGCTTAGGGGGAGGATTGCAGTTCCTCCCCTTCATTACGTGGCCTGCTAGGCGGCCGCTGGCGGCACACACCGCACAGTGTGGCGTGGCGGCCTCACAAGATACGGCTTTGTGGCCGTTCTTGCCGCAGCGGTAGCACGTGTCCGTCCTATCCACCGTGGACGGACACATGGGCCGGGTGTGTCCGATGCCGAAGCACCGGAAACACCGCAGAGGCTGGTCCTCGAGTGCCCGGACTGCACCCGAGCTGAAGCCAACTGTGAGCCGTCCCTTGGCAAGGACGGCTTTGGCAACGGCGATTGGGCACTCGAGGCGGATGGTGCCCATGCCGCCGCGTCCGGGTCTTATGTCCCGGCCTTGGACCGCCGCGGCGCCACAGCCCCCTACCGCTGCGACCGCCGCAACCACCTCCTCCTTGGTGACGGAGTCGTCGAGCTCCGTCACCTCGATGGCCGCTGACTTCACCGGTCGGGCCACCTTCGCCGAGTCCGCGATGACCTCCTGCAGCTTGGCTGCAAATAGGTCAGCGTGGGCAGTCCCCTCGGCCCCCGGGAACTCGAAGATTCGAGCCCCGGCTTGTGTCCGCCGGCAAGACACGCTGCCGATCCCCAGTTGGGTGGGATCGGCATTGGCACGCGCCCGCACCAAGACGGACGCGTACGTCTCCCCACGCTCCGCCGCCTCCGCGGTGAGTGTCACCACGACGGCAGCGGTTTTTGGGGGGACTAGTTTCCCCTTTCCCTTTCTTTTCCCCTTCCCTGCACCCTTGCCGGTCGTCTGCGACCGACTGGGAGCGGTAGTGGCGGGGACGGCAGGTACGGCCTTCACCGACTTCTTGCCCCTGCCCTTCCCCCTACGTACCACATCCGTCCACTCGTTGGACGGGGTGGTGGCAGGGAGAAGAGTGTCTTCCGCCTGGGAGGAGGACGGCCCTGGCCCGCTTGGCTGCCTCTTATCCGCCGCAAGCGGCGGTCGGAGGCGCTTTTCCGGCAAGAGCCGGTCCTCTATGCCCGCTAAGCAGGCCCTTGTGAAGGCCCTCTCCTCCATCACAACCTTGCGGATGATATCCTCAAGGTTGGAGGATGGGCCTTCTGCCGCAGGGCTTGTCCGGGCCTCTTGTGGCCGGGCCGTGGCTTCAGCCAGCTTCTGATGAAGCTGGCTGACCTCCAACTGTAGGCGATCGACCTTCGCCTGCAGTTGCCGCGTCTCGTCGGTGGCCTTGCGACGCACCAGCTCCGCGACGACACCGCGCATGCTCGCGGCCCGGCTCTTGAGGGCCTTCTGGAAGGTCCCCTTTAGGTTGGAGGACTTAGAGGCGACCTCCACGATCTCCTCCTCGTCCTCCTCCGCCATTTTCTCCAGCTCCTCAAGAGAGTGGTCCGCGTACAGGACGCGAGACGCACCGTACCCGGACTTGGCCCGGGCAACGTGCGCCCGCTTCTCCTTTGCGGCCACCCTCTCCTCCAGGTCCTGCTGGAGCTGCGCTCGCCGGGCCAGGTCCAACTGGCGTTGGGCGTCCGCAAGCCCAACGTTATGGGTATCGGCGGCCTTGGTCGTCGGCTTTTTGGCCTTCGACCCCGAGGCCTGGGAACCTTCGGACCCACCGCTCAGGTGGACCCGCTTTCGCGACCGAGAATCGTTCGCGTCCGACACACTAAACAGTGAGTCGTTGTCGGACTCGTCCGCCAAGAAGCCAGCCGCAGACGGCGCGCGGCTAGCCTCTGACGCCAGAGCGTCAAGTTGGCCCTGAGAAGGGCCTTTTGGTTGGCCCTGAGAAGGGCCTTTGGGTTGGCCCTGAGAAGGGCCTTTGGGTTGGCCCTGAGAAGGGCCTTTAGGTTGGCCCTGAGAAGGGCCTTGGAGTTGGCCCTGAGAAGGGCCTTTAGGCTGGCCCTGAGAAGGGCCTTTGGTCTTTAAAAATCGCCCGGAGGCGCTACGCGTGAGTTTAGACATGGTAGTCTCCGACAGTTCGTTTACACAAGGCAAGATAAAATCGCAACGAGATCACAGTGCACTTTGGCCAACCCAGTCTGCCACTCCGTTACGGTGGTCAGAACTGGGTCGTTTCCAGGGGACGCGACGTGGACGCAAGCACTGTGGGGTGGTCCCCCAACCTAACCTAACCTAACCTAACCTTTTTTTTTTTTTTTTTTTTTTTTTTTTTTTTTTTTTTTTTTTTTTTTTTGACGCTGGGAAAAAATGCATTACGCATACCCTCCCATCGGGGGATGAGAGGGGTATGTGGGACTCCCCGGGTCTGACCCGGTATACCCACTAAAACGACCCAGCGAAAATTCCCGCTTCGTCCTAGTGGCGGGGGACTGGGAAACCGGCATAGCCTTTACGTCCAGTCCTCCGCCGACGATTGCCCTTCATGGCGGGCCCCTCACAGGGGGCCCGGGAATGACCGACGAAGGTGGTGACGGGTGCAATGCGGGCGAAGGCACCCCCGTGCCTGTAGCCCGCCCGTCGCCACCAAGAGGAGGGAGAGGACGGTGCCTTCTCCAACCCCTTCTTCGTCTGCGGAGCGGCGCAGCGAGAGGGTCGTCCTCCCGCTCGCGCTCCGTGACAGGGTGGTTTGGGGAGAAATAGACCCCCACCAGGGCCATGTCTCCCCACGCGGCGGCCACGTATCCCGGTCCCCTCTCTGAGAGCGAGAGGGGAGGGGAGTCAGTGGAAGGCCGCACCACCTGAAGGATGCGATGTTCGACCCTATCCATCAGTCGGACATCGCACCCTCCTCCGCAGCCGCCGCGGGAACGACGGAGCAATTAGCAGCAGCAGCAGGCCCGGTCAGCACCTGCGCTTTGCCCCGCTTATGGGGAGGATTACAGTTCCTCCCCTTCATTATTCTGGCAAAACTTGCAGCCAGTAATAAATCTACAATAATTTGTGGTGATTTCAATATCAATATTTTAGAAGAACATTCAAATAGTGGTCGGTTATTAAATCTTTTTAAGTCATTTGACCTGACTAACGTTTTTGTTGAACCTACTAGAATCACAACATCTTCTGCTACTTGTATAGATAATGTTTTCTGCGATTGTGATTACTTAGATAAAGCCATAGTAAATTGTTTGCCGTCTGACCATAGCGGACAAACTGTAACTTATAGGTGTAATACACCATTGCAAAAAGTACAGATTAAATTTAGACCTATAACTTCTAGCAAATTAAATAGGTTTAATATTTCCCTACAGAACAAGTTAAGTGTTATGAGCCATGACGATATTAATATAAATCAATTTTATAATCGTTTCTTTTCAATAGTTCACACGGAATTCAACAAAACTTTTGAAAAGAAGACAAAAAGTATTTGCCCTAAATTCATATTTAGCGATTGGGCAACTAGAGGCATCAGAAAAAGTAGGGAAAGACTATTTGAGCTTTATGGCCTTAAGCCTTTTATTAACACTGAAACTTTTAACAAGTATGTTGCTAAGTATTCAAAAATTTTTAGAAATACATGCAAGGTTGCTAAAGCCCTGCACATTAGCAACAAGATCAAAACAGCAGAAAATAAAATAAAGACAGTTTGGAAAGTCATAAATAACGAGACTAACAGGAAGAAAATACGTAACACTAGCTACACATTAGATACAGCAAGTGGTCCTAAAAGCTCTAATCAGGAAGTAGCTCAAGAATTGGTAAATTTCTTTACAGAAATACCATTAAAAACTACGGAGGCTCTAAATTCCTCTCCTGAAGTCTCAATGGGTTTATTAAAGGCGAATGTGTCTGGCTGCCTGGCTGAATTTAAATTTAAACACATTAACCCTATGGTAGTTATTAAAGCTTTCCGGCAAATAAAAATCAAACTGACCGAAGATCTATGGGGAATGTCTATCAAAGTTTGTACATCCATACTTGAGACAATAGCCCCATACTTAGCTTTAATTTTTAATCTATGTGTAGACCAAGGAGTTTTCCCTGATTTAATGAAATACAGTAAAGTCATACCTCTTTTCAAATCCGGGGACAGTAAAGATACTAACAATTATAGACCTGTATCCGTGTTGCCAGTTTTTAGCAAGGTTTTTGAAAAAGTAATGCTTGATCAAATGCTCTATCATTTTAACACCAACAGAATCTTACATGATCAACAGTATGGTTTCACCAAGGGACGTTGTACAACTGACGCCGGTGTAACCTTATTAAAGCACATATTTACTGCGTGGGAAGAGTCCCAAGATGCCATAGGAATTTTTTGTGATCTCTCCAAAGCGTTTGATTGCGTAAATCACGACACATTACTTTTGAAACTTGAGCATTACGGACTGGGTAAACTTGCACTTAGTTTGGTAAGATCATATTTGAATGATAGACAACAACATGTTCAGATAAATGGTGTTAATTCACAGGGTTTAAAAATAAAAATGGGGGTTCCACAAGGCTCAATATTGGGACCTTTCCTCTTTCTAGTATATATAAATGATCTACCCTATTTATTGAAAAACCAACCTCAAAATATGGTGTTGTTTGCTGATGACACTTCCTTAATTTTTAAGATAAACAGACGGGCACAAAATTTAGATGACGTGAATAATGCCCTACTTCAGGTCCAAAATTGGTTCACAGCAAACAATTTGGTATTAAATGAAAAAAAAAACCAAATGCATAAGATTTGCTTTACCGAATGTTAAGGGTAGTGATTGTGATATATTATTGAATAATGAGAAACTTGATTTCGTAGATAAAACGGTTTTCCTGGGGCTTACGCTTGATTCAAGGCTACAATGGGGTTCTCATTTAACATCTCTTGCGGGGCGCTTAAGTTCAGCAGCATATGCCATTAGAAAAACCCGTCAATTCACTGATGTAGATACCGCTAGACTGGTCTATTTTAGTTACTTTCATAGTATAATGTCTTACGGTATTTTGCTATGGGGACGGGCTGCAGATATTGAGTCTATATTTATTCTGCAGAAAAGAGCCATCAGAGCTATATATAATCTTCGTAGGCGCGATTCTCTAAGGGAACTGTTTAAGGATATTGGCATTATGACGGTACATTGTCAATACATTTACGAAAACATAATGTACGTTAGAAAAAATTTGCATCTTTTTGGTAAAAGAGGTGACAGACATAATTACAGTACTAGAAATAGGGACGAATTAGTTCAGCCAGGCTTTAGACTCGCTAAAGTAGACTCATCTTTCATGGGGTACTGTTTGCGATGCTATAATAAAATTCCACAAAGTATTCTTGAACTGAATGAGACGAAATTTAAAACATGCATTAAACGCACACTATGTAAAAAAGCATATTACAAGTTGAGCGATTATATCGCTGATAAAAATGCTTGGCTTAATGCTGGTCCTGCTCCACATGGACAGGGGCGCAAAAATTGATAGCATTATATGGTATAGTTGGAGCTGCTGAAGATTGTACTTAACTAACTTTGCATTGTATAGATTCAATGTTAGTATTATATAATCGCATAGCCCATATTGTGTGAGTACTATGTACTAGTAAGCTATCATTCACTGGAAACCTACGGCAGTTCTTGACTTGAATGTGCCCTGGCGGTTGAGAGTATGTCATGCTCACTCAAATGTCTCGCTGATGGTGGCGCGTGTGTCGGACCATTTAGTTCCCTTCAAAATGGTTGAGCTGAATGGTGCTGATCCATGCGTCATGTGCGTGAACGGGCGCTGTCAGTTGTGACTGGTCATCTCTTAGTCGCCATGGTTTATTTGAATTATTTTGTTTTTGAGTTGTATTTTATTTTTGTTTTGCTATGGACACTTTTAACGTGCACATCTTGCTACATTGTTCTCACATAATATACCATCTCAACATGAATGATGTAACCAAGATTTTGTAACAATATTTTGATTTAAAAGAGTGTCCATGGAGTTTCTTGCCCGTTCTTCTCCATAGAGATCTACGCTAGGGAATGGGCAACTACAGTACTTTCACAGTTTTTATGTCTTGTGACTGGGACTGTAGCTACATTTAATTTTCATCTTTGTTTCGACAATTCAAAAGTGCCTGTTATTGGCCTACTTGAAATAAATGCTTTGATTTGATTTGATTTGATTTGATTTGATTACGTGGCCTGCCGGGCGGCCACTGGCGGCACACACCGCGCAGTGTGGCTTGGCGGCCTCACAAGACACGGCTTTGTGGCCCTTCTTGCCGCAGCGGTAGCACGTGTCCGTCCTGTCTACCGTGGACGGACACATGGGCCGGGTGTGTCCGATGCCGAAGCACCGGAAACACCGCAGAGGCTGGTCCTCGAGTGCCCGGACTGCACCCGAGCTAAACCCGACCAGCAGCCGTCCCTTGGCAAGGACGGCTTTGGCAGCGGCGACTGGGCACTCGAGGCGAATGGTACCCATGCCGCCGCGGCCGGGCCTTATGTCCCGGCCTTGCACCGCTGCGGCGCCACAGCCCCCTACCGCTGCGACAGCCGCCACCACCTCCTCCTTGGTGACAGAGTCGTCGAGCTCCGTCACCTCAATGGCCGCCGACTTGACCGGTCGGGCCACCTTCGCAGAGTCCGCGATGACCTCCTGCAGCTTGGCTGCAAAGAGGTCCGCGTGGGCACTCCCCTCTGCCCCCGGAAACTCGAATATTCGAGCCCCGGCTTGGGTCCGCCGGCAAGACACACTGCCGATCCCGAGTTGGATGGGATCGGCATTGGCACGCGCCCGCACCAAAACTGACATATAAGTCTCCCCTCGCTCCGCAGCCTCCGCGGTGAGCGTCACCACGACGGCCGCGGTTTTTGGGGGCACCAGCTTTCTTCTCCCTCTCCCCTTCCTCTTTTCCTTGCCGGTCGTCTGCGACCGGCTGGGGGCAGTGGTGGCGGGGACGGCTGGGACGGCAGGGACAGCCGTCGCCGACTTTTTCCCTTTGCCCTTCCCCTTACGGACCACGTCCGTCCACTCGTTGGACGGGGTGGTGGCAGGGAGAAGGGCGTCATCCGCTTGGGAGGAGGACGGCCCTGGCTCACACTGCCTCTTATCCGCCGCAAGTGGCGGTCGGAGGCATTTCACGGGCAAGAGCCGGTCCTCAATCCCTGCAAGGCAGGCTCTTGTGAAGGCCCTCTCCTCCATAACAACCTTGCGGATGATGTCCTCAAGGTTGGAGGCGGGGCCCTCTGCCGCAGGGCTCGTCCGGGCCTGTTGTGGCTGGGCCGTGGCTTCGGCCAGCTTCTGATGGAGCTGGCTGACCTCCAACTGCAGGCGATCTACCTTCGCCTGCAGTTGCCGTGTCTCGTCGGTGCTCGTGCGCTGGATCAGCTCCGCGACGACACCGCGCATGCTTGCGGCCCTGCTTTTCAGGGCCTTTTGAAAGGTCCCTTTCAGGTTGGAGGACTTAGAGGCGACCTCCACAATCTCCTCCTCGTCCTCCTCCGCCATCCTCTCCAGCTCGGCGAGAGAGTGGTCTGCGTACAAAACGCGGGACGCACCGTACCCGGACTTTGCCCGGGCGACGTGCGCCCGTTTTTCTTTGGCCGCAACCCGCTCCTCCAGCTCTCGCTGGAGCTGCACCCGCCGAGCCAGGTCCAACTTTTGATGGGCGTCCGCGAGCCCAACGACATGGGTATCCGCGGCCACGGTCGTCGGCTTTTTTGCCTTCGACCCCGAGGCTTGGGAACCCCCGGACCCACCACTCAGGTGGACCCGCTTCCGAGAACGAGAGTCGTTCGCGTCCGACACACTGAATAGTGAGTCGTTGTCGGACGACTCGTCCGCCAAAAAGCCTGCCGCAGACGGCGCGCGGCTAGCTTCAGACGCCGGAGCGTCGGAGTGGCCCTGAGAAGGGCCTTTGGGTTGGCCCTGAGAAGAGCCTTTGGGTTGGCCCTGAGAAGGGCCTTTTGGTTGGCCCTGAGAAGGGCCTTTGGGTTGGCCCTGAGAAGGGCCTTTGGGTTGGCCCTGAGAAGGGCCTTTGGGTTGGCCCTCAGAAGGGCCTTTTGGTTTTCGCCCGGAGGCGCTCCGCGTTATTTTCGACATTCAGACAGCTCGTAGGTTTCAAGGCAAGGATAATCGCTACGAGAGCACAGTGCACTTTGGCCGTACCCAGTCTGCCACTCCGTTACGGTGGTCAGAACTGGGCCGTTTCCAGGGGACGCGACGTGGACGCAAGCACTGTGGGGTGGTCCCCCAACCTAACCTAACCTAACCTAACCTAACCTAACCTTTTTTTTTTTTTTTTTTTTTTTTTTTTTTTTTTTGACGCTGGGAAAAAATGCATTACGCATACCCTCCCATCGGGGGATGAGAGGGGTATGTGGGACTCCCCGGGTCTGACCCGGTATACCCACTAAAACGACCCAGCGAAAATTCCCGCTTCGTCCTAGTGGCGGGGGACTGGGAAACCGGCATAGCCTTTACGTCCAGTCCTCCGCCGACGATTGCCCTTCATGGCGGGCCCCTCACAGGGGGCCCGGGAATGACCGACGAAGGTGGTGACGGGTGCAATGCGGGCGAAGGCACCCCCGTGCCTGTCGCCCGCCCGTCGCCACCAAGAGGAGGGAGAGGACGGTGCCTTCTCCGACCCCTTCTTCGTATGCGGAGCGGCGCAGCGAGAGGGTCGTCCTCCCGCTCGCGCTCCGTGACAGGGTGGTTTGGGGAGAGATAGACCCCCACCAGGGCCATGTCTCCCCACGCGGCGGCCACGTATCCCGGTCCCCTCTCTGAGAGCGAGAGGGGAGGGGAGTCAGTGGAAGGCCGCACCACCTGAAGGATGCGATGTTCGACCCTATCCATCAGTCGGACATCGCACCCTCCTCCGCAGCCGCCGCGGGAACGACGGAGCAAGTAGCAGCAGCAGCAGGCCCGGTCGGCACCTGCGCTTTGCCACGCTTATGGGGAGGATTACAGTTCCTCCCCTTCATTACGTGGCCTGCCGGGCGGCCACTGGCGGCACACACCGCGCAGTGTGGCTTGGCGGCCTCACAAGATACGGCTTTGTGGCCGTTCTTGCCGCAGCGGTAGCACGTGTCCGTCCTGTCTACCGTGGACGGACACATGGGCCGGGTGTGTCCGATGCCGAAGCACCGGAAACACCGCAGAGGCTGGTCCTCGAGTGCCCGGACTGCACCCGAGCTAAACCCGACCAGCAGCCGTCCCTTGGCAAGGACGGCTTTGGCAGCGGCGACTGGGCACTCGAGGCGAATAGTACCCATGCCACCGCGGCCGGGCCTTATGTCCCGGCTTTGCACCGCTGCGGCACCACAGCCCCCTACCGCTGCGACCGCCGCCACCACCTCCTCCTTGGTGACGGAGTCGTCGAGCTCCATCACCTCAATGGCCACCGACTTGACTGGTCGGGCCACCTTGGCCGAGTCTGCGATGACCTCTTGCAGCTTTGCTGCGAAGAGGTCCGCATGGGCACTCCCCTCGGCCCCCGGGAACTCGAAAATTCGAGCCCCCGCTTGTGTCCGCCGGCAAGACACGCTGCCGATCCCCAGTTGGGTGGGATCGGCATTGGCACGCGCCCGCACCAAAACTGACATATATGTCTCCCCTCGCTCCGCAGCCTCCGCGGTGAGCGTCACCACGACGGCTGCGGTTTTTGGGGGGACAAGTTTCCCTCTTCCCCTTCCTTTCCCCTTCCCGTTTCCCTTGCCGGTCGTCTGCGACCGACTGGGGGCAGTGGTTGCGGGGGCGGCAGGGCCGGCAGGGACAGCCGTCGCCGACTTTTTCCCTTTGCCCTTCCCCTTACGGACCACGTTCGTCCACTCGTTGGACGGGGTGGTGGCAGGGAGAAGGGCATCGACCGCCTGGGAGGGGGACGGCTCCGGCTCGCTCGGCTGCCTCTTATCCGCCGCAAGCGGTGGTCGGAGGCGTTTCACGGGCAAGAGCCGGTCCTCAATCCCTGCAAGGCAGGCTCTTGTGAAGGCCCTCTCCTCCATGACAACCTTGCGGATGATATCCTCAAGGTTGGAGGATGGGCCTTCTGCCGCAGGGCTCGTCCGGGCCTGTTGTGGCTGGGCCGTGGCTTCAGCCAGCTTCTGATGAAGCTGGCTGACCTCCGACTGTAGGCGATCCACCTTCGCCTGCAGTTGCCGCGTCTCTTCGGTGGTCTTTCGTCGCACCAGCTCCGCGACGACACCGCGCATGCTCGCCGCCCGGCTCTTGAGGGCCTTCTGGAAGGTCCCCTTAAGGTTGGAGGACTTAGAGGCGACCTCCACGATCTCCTCCTCGTCCTCGTCCGCCATTCTTTCCAGCTCCTCTAAAGAGTGGTCCGCGTATATAACGCGGGACGCACCGTACCCGGACTTTGCCCGGGCGACGTGCGCCCGCTTCTCCCTGGCGGCAACTTTCTCCTCCAGCTCTTGCTGGAGCTGAGCTCGCCGGGCAAGGTCCAGCTTGCGTTGGGCGTCCGCGAGCCCAACGTTGTGGGTATCCGCAGCCACGGTCGTTGGCTTTTTAGCCTTAGACCCCGAGGCTTGGGAGCCCTCAGACCCACCGCTCAGGTGGACCCGCTTCCGCGACCGAGAGCCGCTCGCATCCGACACACCAAAAAGCGAGTCGTTATCGGACGACTCGTCCGCCAAGAAGCCAGCCGCAGACGGCGCGCGGCTTGCTTCTGACGCCGGAGCGTCAGAGTGGCCCTGAGAAGGGCCTTTTAGGTGGCCCTGAGAAGGGCCTTTGGGTTGGCCCTGAGAAGGACCTTTGGGTTGGCCCTGAGAAGGGCCTTTGGGTTGGCCCTGAGAAGGGCCTTTGGGTTGGCCCTGAAAAGGGCCTTTGGGTTGGCCCTGAGAAGGGCCTTTTGATTTTCGCCCGGAGGCGCTCCGCGTGAGTTTTGACATATCCGACAATCGTAGTTCGCAAGGCAAGCAGTAAGAAGCTACGAGAGCACAGTGCACTTTGGCCGTACCCAGTCTGCCACTCCGTTACGGTGGTCAGAACTGGGCCGTTTCCAGGGGACGCGACGTGGACGCAAGCACTGTGGGGTGGTCCCCCAACCTAACCTAACCTAACCTAACCTAACCTAACCTAACCGTTGATATCTTCTATTCTAGACGTGCGATTTTGAAGCTGTTTTCGGCTTTTTTAGACCAAACTAGGCGTCCGCCTGTGTTCTGACCATATCGCGCGCACTTTACACGCGCGTCTGGACTCCATCCCTTATTTTCAGAGAAATTCCTTAAAATTAATTGTTTTTCCAAATTTTCTTTTATATTTTAATTTAGATTATAGTTGCAATAGTACTCACCCTTCTTCCCTGAATTCTGGTCCGCGTTCCGTGTCCCGGTCTCCAGGTTGTGGGGTGAAATTCCAAATTTTTTCTTTCGAAAACTGGTTTTTTGACCAAAAGTCAAAATTTTTGTTTCGGCACCTACCACGTTTTATTCCATATATCGCTAGCCCGCGCGGAGACGCGTCTCTGGACACCTCGCACGCGCCCCTAGCTCGAAAAAATTTTGCCCACCCACCCGCCCTCTGGGTTATAGGAAGGTAGACGTGGGAATTTTGGCAAAATTTTATTTTTCGGTTTATATTAGTATTTAGTCTTTAAAGGGGTTTTTACTGATTTTTAGGGATTTTTAGTTATTTTTAACGTATTTGACCGAGTCTGCAGAGGCTCACAAGTGTTGACATAATTTTATAATTATTTACTATTGTACCTACCTATATACTTTTAGCTGATTTATTATTTTATTTTATCTTATTGTACTGTGTGCCCCCCTTTACAGGGACACAGTTAAGTCCAGTGACATCCTTTTAAGTCTCTCCTCTCGAGCAGATATTGTTGTTTAGTTCCCCTCTTTACAGGGTTCGACTCTAGCAATACCTGCTCCCAAAAGTTGTACGATGTTCCGCACCCCATCTAGCACCGTGAGGGCCCACGGCTCTAGTGGCTCGTCGCGATCCGCGGAGAAAGCGATGCCTTCGTCTGCTGACGCAAGGAGGAGAATCTCCTTCGGAAACGAGACTCCTTCTGCGTCGCAGGGGGGCCCTGCCACTCCGGGGACGCGCCGAGCTGCTATCGATGCCTCGAGACCGCTCAAAAAGCCTGAGGCTAAGTGCCGCAGTCGCACCGAGGAGGCGAGAGCTTGCCTGAATAAGGCTAAGCTAAACTTGGGCAACTCTCGCAACCTTAAGGCCGAAATCAAGACTGCGGTGCTCGAAGCCATAAACAGGCTTTACGAGCTGGTGAAAGAGGCTGAGCGTGATAAGGCCCCCACCGCACCCGTCGCCGTACCGGAACTCGCGCCCAATGTTGACCGTAGTCCCTGTCCTATTTCCACTGAGGTCCTTGCTGGCCAGACTGAGCTCCTAAACAGCTTGAAGGAGCACATCTCGGAGTTAAGAGACAACTCCGAGAAACTCGACAAACTCCGAGACAGTCTGGCCAGCAGAGAGGGGGTGGAGGAGACAACATACGCGAGTGTAGCGGGCGTCATTAAGAGCCACACTGGGGCTCAGGCTCTGGAGCGAACGACGCTGCACTCGGTTGTTGTTTCCTCGACGCAGGAAATGGATACGGGGGACGAGATCTTGGAACGGGTTAGAAAGGCAGTTGACGCAAAAGAGGGATGGGTGCGGGTGGAAAGAGTGAGAAAGGCTAAGGACCAAAAGATCATTATGGGGTGCGCAACAAAAGAAGAGAGGCAAAAATTAAAAACCAGACTGGTAGCAGTCGGAGAGAACCTGGTCGTCGAGGACGTGAAAAATCGTGACCCGCTTCTTATTCTTAGGGACGTATTACTCATGCACAGTGACGAGGAGGTGCTGAGAGCCCTCAAGAATCAGAACCGGGAAATATTTCACGGGCTCGACGACAAGGAGCAAAGAATGGTTGTTAAGTACCGAAAGAAAACACGCAACCCGCACGTGAATCACGTTGTGCTGGGTGTGTCTCCTACGGTCTGGAGGAGGGCGATTGCAGGGGAAAAACTCCGCATCGACCTCCAGCGAGTTCGCGTCGAGGATCAGACGCCTCTGGTGCAGTGCACCCGCTGCTTGGCATACGGGCACGGGAAACGCCTGTGCACGGAGCCAGCCGATCTGTGTAGCCACTGTGGTGGGCCTCATGTCGGGGCAGACTGCCCAGAAAAACAGATCGGTAAAGTAGCGGCCTGCGTGAACTGCACCAGAGAAAAACTAGGGGCCACCGAGCACAACTCATTCAGCAACGAATGCCCAGTGCGACGGAAGTGGGACGCATTCGCAAGAGCTGCGATAGCATACTGCTAAAGTTGGCGATGCGACCACTTCCACGCACCCTAGAAGAAGAACAAATTCGGCCCAACCACAAAACAGACGCGTTGAGCAGACGACTAGCGTGGGCTATATGAAAATCATAAACTTGAGTCTGTTTCATAAGAAACTGGCTCAAGTTATGCTGGAACAGGGGCCAGAACCGCAAAATGCGTCAAGTTGTGCCGAACGTAGAAATAGTTTAACAGACAGTATACGTATCATAAAATATTATATGATATTGAGTTATATAATGATTATATAGATGAGATATCATACACACATAAATTTAAAAACAGTAAACTAAAAATGTGATAGTATTAAAATAAAATGAAGTAAATCCATATACGAGTATCATAGTGTGAGGGCATAAATATTAGGATAAAAATAGAGGAAATTTAGATTAAGGATATTATACACCAGTAAAAGAAATAGTAGTAAAATAGTAAAAACATTATAAGATATAATCAGATAATATGATAGTAAATACAATACAACCAAATATAAAGTAAATTCTTGCGTGTGGAAATTTTGTAAAAAAATAATCATTCGTTGAAAACGAGCGTAAGGTCTCTCCGGCCACCAAAGCGTAAATAAGCCTAATAAGACAGATGTTAAGGTCTCTGATCATGTTAGAGGAACACTGGCTGGGGCAGGAGTGGTTTTTAGCCGGTTCGAGTCCGGCACTACCTCGACTGTCTCACAAGAGAAATTCCTGTGAGATAGTCGAGGTGTCCGCGGGGATTTCCCACTCCTGCCAAAACAAAAAAAAAAAAAAAAAAAAAAAAAAAAAAAAAAAAAAAAAACCTAACCTAACCTAACCTAACCTAACCAGTTCCCCCCGAGCCTCCGTGGTGGTCGGATCGTTTTTAAAGCCGCTCCGCTGTTAAAAAATCAAAAAAGTGGTCAAAAGTGCTCGGATTTCAACAAATCAAGTGTCAGTGGGTGCATAAAATTGAAAGCTACACGCCCCAGTGAAGTTTTTAACCCAGACTGCGGTGCTTCCCCTTCAAAACCTGAAAAACCTCCATTTTTTGAGGTTAAACTTTGAAGCAAAAACTTCAATTGAAGACGCTGCCCGAACAAGCGCGACGACCCCCATTTTTATTGAAGAAACGGGTGGGCATCACCCTCGCACACCATCCGGACCACTCAGAAGCCGCAAAAAACCGAAATTGGATTTTTAAGACTGAAAAAACAAAAAACCACGTGGCATGAAAAACGAGAAGGAGAGGAGCTAGACACCTTAAATTTTGCAGCCAATGCCGCCTGCTATAGTTTAAAAGGTATCTGAAAAAATTTTTCAAATAACTACAACCCCCGATTTTTAAAGGGAGTTGGAAATCCCAAAGTTTTGACTTTTATATCTTCGACCCTGGGCAAGATTTCAAAAATATTCAACTGCAGTCCTTGGCGCGCTCACCGGTTTTATAGAGACACTAAGTTTTAGATTTTTAGAATTCCTAATTTTTGATATATTAAGCTTTTTGTGGAAAAATCACATTTTCAAAATTTTTGTTCACTTATTTTCAGGATTTTTAATTTCTAAATATTGTATGTTGTAGAGCCTTATTTAACGCATTTTTAGACTATTTTTTCAAAATTTTTTGACCAGCTGTTCCCGAGATATCGAATTTTTTGTGTTTTTTGGCCATTATTCCTAAAATAATAGTAAAATCAGATTTTTGACACCAGGGTAGGGTCTAACATACCCACCCCGACTGATATAAGCCCAAACACGGGCCCTGTTGCTCGTAGTTTGGCAATTTTGGCAAAATTGCGACATTTGGGTTTTTAGGTTTTTTATTTCAACTCAAGATATCTCGTGAACCGTTCGTCCTATCAACTCCGGGTTTTCACTAGGGCTGGTGGCGTACCGTCGACTCTGGGTGTCGACCAATTTCAGGCCATTTCAGGCCCTGAAAATTTTTGTCGCTGAAACTGCTTTCGGGACATACCTGAGGTGACGCCGAGCTGTGAGTCCAAAACCCCGTCCTCCTGCGACATCGGGTTGCAAAGCTACGGACCTTTAAATACGACGTTTGACAGTTCGGCGGCCATTTTGTCAATTTTCAAACCACTGTTACTCCTTAACCGGTGGTCGTAGAAAGTAGCGGATTTCGAAGTTACGGTCAGGAGCCCGCTGCCCTACTTACCCCAAGTTTTCAGCGGGTTTGGAGTTGAAAATTTTCAGGATCCTGAAAGTAGTTTCAGCGGACAGTGGAGTTCAGGCCGAGTAGGGAGAGCCCAAACTCAGGGGTTCTGCGGCTTCCCCGAGGGAAGATATCCGCAATCAAAGTAAGGCTTTGACAGCTCGGCGGCCATTTTGGAAATTTTCAACTTAGTGTAACTTCCCAACGGAAAGCCGTAGAGGGCCGGGGTTTTCACTGGCTATACTAGCAGGCAATAGAGTATAAGACCAGACGGTTTTCAGGCATTTTCAGAGGGTCAAAAGTTTACAGCCTGAAAACAGTGCCAGTGGATTGGTCTCGCCGAGCCATCATCGGAGAGCCCAAACATCGGTGTTTTTGGACCGGTGGATCCGGAGATATCCTCTTGTAACCACTTTGGGTTTTTAATCTCAGTGAAAAACCTGATTTTCAAGTTGAGATATCTCCGGAATCCTTTGGTCTAACTGCACCGAGTTTGGGTTCATCTGGGAGGGCTCGGCGGGAGCTATCCATTGGACCCAGCAGACTGACTCTACATAGAGTCTTTTCAAAAAAGAGTCTCAACTTTGCGGTTTTTTATTGTTTCTTGATTCTTTTTGCGACTTTCTACTGAGACCCGCTCTCTTGAGCGCAGGACAGTCTGACTCTCTTACCACCCACCCCCCTATACAGGGTCGGGTCACAGTCTTTATAGACTATAACTTTATTTTATTATTTATTATATTATCCTATTGACAACTTTCCCCGTTCTCTTCGCCGTGCCATTTACACACGAGCCACAAGACACAACACACAACACCACACACACACAAAATGGTTCTCGGGATTCGCACCCCAGTAAAAGGGAAGGGGCCAGGAGCCAGCGCCAGTCAACCACAAGGGCCTACGTCACCTGCCCACCCAGAGAATGAGGGACCCTCAGGAGCGCGCGAAGCGCCAAAGGGGATTTCCCTGACGTTCGGCAGGAAGGAAACTGTTCGAGGAACCCAAATGGAAACAGCTGAAACACCACTGTCATCGTCGGCGGGGACCTCTGGTGCTGTCGCTCCCACCACCACTCCCAGCCCCGCAGGCCCGTCAAGACAGGTGCTGGACGCCGCCAGGACCTTTATCCGCAGACCAGAGCGAAAACGAAGATCCGTAGATCTCATGGATGCATACAAAAAGCAGCCAAACAACTACGCTGCTTTAACAAATGACCAACTTCTCCAGGAAGTTATGAAAACTTTTGAGGACATCCCGACTAAAGTAAAAGAATACCCTCAGATGAGGAGAGATATAAAAATCTTCCTGGAGACCCAGTCCGACAAAAGCCTACGGGTCTTGTTCGAGCTCAGTGGGCGGGTAAAGGGCCTGGAAACTGCGCCCAGAACAGTCTCACCCACCAAGCATAACATCACGCCTAATTTATCCGGATTACCGGAGAACATTCTGGAAAGGCTGGAAAAGGTGGAGACAAATTTGAAATCGCGCCTGAACGACCTCGAAGGAAGAGTCTTACAAGGATTTCAGGACATGACCGAACGCTACGACGATTGCGGTGCCGATGTCATCGACAAGGTCGTCGATAAGGTTCTCGAGGTCAGCGAAAAGATCGACGCAGTCCAAGTGGACTTAAGCCATACGGCAGAAGGTGTGAAGGTCGTCGGTCGAGCCGCGGTGGTCCTCGAGGACAAAATCGACGGCGTTGCCGGTGATGTCGCCAACAGAACCGACCGCATAAAAGAGGTCATCAGGGAAGTGGCAAGTGAGCCAAAACCCGATGCGATGTCCTATGCCAACATCACGGCAGCCAAACCCAGGCAGCGGCCGCCACTTCACTCGATGGCCGTCACCCTTGAAGGCAGTCAGGAGACTGCTGACGAGGTGCTCGCCAGAGTGAAGGAGGCGGTCGATGCCAGGGGCTCTGGCCTAAAAATTAGTAAGGTTCGTAAAGCGAAAAACCAGACGGTCATACTGGGGTGCGACACAGAGGCGGAGTACATAAGGGTTAAAGATCGGATTGAGAGCCGAGGTAAAGGGCTAAGAGTAGCGCCCATGACGAACAAAAACCCGCTCGTCGTTCTAAAAGACGTTTACGTAGATAGCAACGATGAGGAAATGGTGAGGGCGCTCTACTCCCAAAACTCAAACATTTTTAGGGACTTGAGCCTAGAGGAAAAAGAAATAACAATAAAGTATAAGAAGAGGACCAGGAACCCCAAAACGGCGCACGTTGTCGTCCAGGTCAGACCGAGTGTATGGCAGAGGATGACGGAGGCTGGAGCCCTTTACCTTGACCTGCAAAGGGTCAGGGTGGAGGACCAGTCCCCGCTCATCCAATGCACGAAATGTCTGACGTTCGGACATGGCCGGAAATTTTGCACTGAGAGTGCGGACAGATGTAGTCACTGCGGAGGACCGCACCTACGAGAGAAGTGCGCGGAATTTGTTGCCGGTAATGAACCGCAGTGCTGCAACTGTTCGCACTCAAAGCTTCAGAGGACCGACCACAACGCGTTCAGCGCAGAGTGCCCGGTCCGCAAGAAATGGGACTACCTGGCCCGGACGACAACGGCATATGCCTGAACTACTCTTTAGGGCTCATGAAACACACACAACACACACAGTAACACACCAATACAGCAACACCAACTGGGAGTACAGATTCACGGAAACCAAAGTACACAAACATGCAAAGATATACAAAATATATAATAATATATACCAATATATCTTAAACACACACCAAACACCACACACACACCCCAAATTACACTTGATTAAACACAGAAATAATAAAAACCCCCGGCTCAAGAAACGACAATATATATAATATAATAAGTATATGTATATATTATTGCCGCAAAGAAGTAGGAAAATAAATAGAAAGAAACGCAAAAAGAAACACACATGCCCTTATTGCAGTTCGGAAATCTGACCAAATAGCCGTTACAAAGTAAGTCCAAATGCAATGTTATAAAACCAAATAATTATGTACATAACAACATTGGACTAGAAAGACTTAATAGGTAGTAGTATAGTATTAGAATAAACATTGTATTGTATAAGATAATAGAACTGTAGAATTAAAATTGTAAGCTAATTTGTTAAATATGTAAACTAGAATGTAATGTAGCATAATATAAATATAGACTAAATAAAAAGTTGCATGTAAAAAACATAGAAAGTAAGAAATAGATTTAAGGAAAGAAACATGTAAACAGATAAGCTAACATTGTAAGCAAAACAGAGTTGTGTATTTTACTACCCTAAATAAAGAAAATAAAAGTAAACATATTACCTAGTTAAAATAGCGGGAGTCCCACCCGGCTAAGAATGAAAGGATGAATGTAAGAAAGACAAAGTATGAGGCATGAAAGTGCGAGAGGCATAAATGCGAGAACTAGAATGAAAGAGTAAATTAGAATAGCAAGGTCCCGTTGTTTCCATGAACGGGGAAAAGCACAAAAAAAAAAAAAAAAAAAAAAAAAAAAAAAAAAAAAAAAAAAAAAACCTAACCTAACCTAACCTAACCTAACCTAACCTAACCTAACCTAACCTAACCTAACCGAAACCGATAAATATGTATAATTATGAATAAGTTGCCATACTGTAAAAACTAGTGTAAGTAGTCGTAAGAACCGTTAGAAATAAGAAGGCTTGATTCAAACCCAAAAATGTATAGTATTTAAGATAAAGAAAATAGTGGTAGTCCTAAGAATTATGTTATAGAAGTAAGAATATAATATAAGAAGTTGTAAAAGTGCAATGGAAAACTGAATAATGATAGGAAATAGAAAGTAATAAAAGTAGACCTAAGAAACGTGTAATAGAAATAAAAATAGAATTAAGATAGTTGATTGTAAAATAGATCTAAGAACCACTGTAGAAAGAAAATAAAAACAATTTTGTGTTGATGTGTTTACACCCAAAATAAAGAATGAATAAGAGTAGAGTACAGATTAGGGAATGAGTAGAAGGGCGTCCTACCCTTGGATACAATAGACGACAGAATGATAGAAAGATAAAGTATGCGGAATGAAAGTGCGAGAAGAATAAATGCGAGAACTGGTATGTACGTAAAGCCTAACATAGGCTCCAATTATGTTGGAGGTAGAAGAAAAAAAAAAAAAAAAAAAAAAAAAAAAAAAAAAAAAAAAAAAAAAACCTAACCTAACCTAACCTTTTTTTTTTTTTTTTTTTTTTTTTTATCGCTGGGAAAAAATGCATTACGCATACCCTCCCATCGGGGGTTGAGAGGGGTATGTGGGACTCCCCGGGTCTGACCCGGTATACCCACTAAAACGACCCAGCGACATTCCCGCTTCGTCCGAGTGGCGGGGGACTGGGAAACCGGCGTAGCCTTTACGTCCAGTCCTCCGCCGACGATTGCCCTTCATGGCGGGCCCCTCACAGGGGCCCGGGAATGACCGACGAAGGTGGTGACGGGTGCAATGCGGGCGAAGGCACCCCCGTGCCTGTCGCCCGCCCGTCGCCACCAGGAGGAGGGAGAGGACGGCGCCCTCTCCGACCCCTTCTTCGTCTGCGGAGCGGCGCAGCGAGAGGGTCGTCCTCCCGCTCGCGCTCCGCCTCCTCCTTTTGCGAGATTACGTCCTCGCAAAAGGAGGCGACCGCTGCCCAGGCCTCCTCGCTCCCCAGCATGGCGTTGACGACGCCGGGAAGCGAGAGGTCTGGTCCAATTACCGCGGTCAGGCTGCGGCGCGGCTCGGACCAAGCCGGGCACACCTCGAGGGTGTGCTGCGCCGTGTCCTCCGGCGCGCCGCAGTCGTGGCACGCCGGGGTCTCCTCCCTCCCGATCCGGTGAAGGTGCGTTCCGAAACAGCCATGGCCGGACAACACCTGCACCAGACGGAACGAGAGGAAACCGTGGGACCGCTCGAGCCAGCTCCGTAGAACCGGACCGAGCGCGTCCAACGTCCGGCGGCCAAAGGCGGCGGCGGCGAGGTCCTCCGTCCAATGGAGGACGATAGCGTCCCTCGCCTCCCGCCGCACGGCCTCCCGCTCTTCGGCGACGGGGCGCTCCCCGAGAGCCTTTCGGCGCGCCGTCCACTCGTACACTCTGGCGAGCACCCAAGCCTCCAACTCCCAAGGAGGGGTGCCGGCCAGAGCGCATGCCGCCGAGAAGCCCACCGAGCGGTAGGCCCTCGCCACCCGCTGTGCAATAGCCCTTTGGGGCCTGCGGATGGCGGTCGCATTCTCCCTCCTGTGGAGGGAGTCCGCCCAGATTGGGGCCCCATATAGGGCCATGCTCCGCAGGATGCCGGCATAGAGGCGCCGGCATTTCGCCTTGGGCCCCCCCAGGTTCGGGAGGAGCCACGAGAGGGCGTCAGCGGCCTTCAATAGGCGCGTCGACAGCCCGCTGAAGTGCGGGCCGAAGCACCACCTGTCGTCCAGCACCAGCCCCAGATACTTCATCTGGGGCTGGACCCCTATCCTGACGCCCTCCACAATTATGTGGGCGTCGGGAGGGCAGCGCTGCCGAGGCCCGCGAAAGAACACGGCCTCGGTCTTGTGCAGCGCCACCTTCAATCCGAGGCGGCGGATCCTCTCTGCAACCAAGGATCCGCCAGCCGAGGCCAGACAGGCCGCGTCCGCAAAGTTCCTCCCCCGGGCAGTGAGGAGAGTGTCATCCGCGTAGCAGATGACACTCGTGCCCTGGAGGAGGGCTCCCCGCAAGAGCCAGTTGAACCCGATGTTCCACAAGGGGGGCCCAAGCACCGACCCCTGTGGAACACCGGACTCTGCGCCGTACCGCCTCACGGTGGCCGTTTTGTCCACGAGGAGGACCTCTCGGTCCTCCAAGTAGCTGGCCAGGAGGTCCCGCAGGTATTGGGGCACTCCGTGATACCGGAGCGCCTCCAATATCGTCGAGTGGGGGACGGAGTTGAAGGCGTTGGCAATGTCGAACGACACCGCCAGCACTCCGTCCCCCGCCTCCACCGCCTCCTTCACCTGGCCCTTGAGTAGGGCCAGCGCGTCGATCGTCGAACGCCCTCGACGGAAGCCGAATTGGGCGTCCGACAGATCCGGCCCTACCTCCCGCAAATGGCTGTCAAGCCGGGAGGCGACAATCCCCTCGAACAACTTACCGACCTCATCGAGCAGGACGATGGGCCGGTATGCCGAGGGGGAGTCCACCGGGCGGCCCTCCTTTCGGAGGAGGCATAACTGCCCCTCCTTCCACAGTTTCGGGAACCTCCCAGCCGTAAAGCACGCGCTGAAGAGGTCCCGAAACCTGTCCTCCATACCGGAGGCGGCGATCGCCAGCACCCGTGCGGGGACACCGTCTGGTCCGGGGGCCGTCTTCTTTGCGCGGAGGCTGAGAACCCCCGCGTATAACTCCGCCACCGTCACCGGAGGGACGTCCTCCTCCTCCGGCGAAGCCGCCCCTTGCGGGGGATCCATCGTTGGTGGGGTGAAGTCGGTCCTGCGCGGAAACAGGGACCGGACCACCCCATCCAGCAACGCTGGCTCGAGGGTCTCCGACAGTGGGGGACCATAGGGGCGTAGCTGGTTCCGCGCCGCCTTATATGGTCTCCCATAGGGATCTCTGTCGAGACCCTCCAGCATCTCGGCTCTCGCCGAGTCTTGTGCAGCGCCCATTGCAGACTTGAGGGCCGTCGTCGCCTCTCGGTAAGAGGCGTAAAGACGGTCCTCTTCTGCCCGGTCTCGGTTTTGGGCGCTGCGCCTTCGGCTCCGCGTGTAGGCCCTTCTGGCCGCCACGCAGATGGCCCGGAGTCCCTCCAGCTCCTCCGTCCACCAATAGACGGCGCGACGGGGAGGCGGACGGCGAGACCGAGGCATGCTGGAGTTGCACACCTCGGTCAGGGACCCTCTGAGCTGGACCGCAGCGGCGTCCACGTCCAGGATCTCGACCGGGGGCGACAGCCAGTCCTGGAGAAAGGCCGCCTCCTTGGCTGCCTCCCGGTCCAGGCGGGTGAGTGCCCACCGCGGCAAGGGAGATTGCCCAGCGCGGGCCACCCCCCTCCCGCCCTGCTGGGTGGAGATGTCGAACCGCACATATCGGTGGTCCGACAACGTCTCCACCATCTCTACCCGCCAGTTGACGACGCGGGCGGCCAGCGCGGGGGTGGCAAACGAGACGTCCACCACCGATCCACCCTGTTGCCGAACACACGTGTGGACCGCCCCCCTGTTGAGGAGGGACACACCGCATGAGGCCGCCCAAAACTCGACGACGCGCCCCCGGACGTTGCAACCAGCTGCCGGGTTGCCCCAGGCCGCCGACTTGGCGTTCAGGTCGCCCAACACCAGAACTTGGCGTGGCGCCGCCCTCCCTTTGACTGCGGTGAGGATCTCGAGGAAATCCTCAAAGTCCGAGAGAGGGCGGTTTGGGGAGAAATAGACCCCCACCAGGGCCATGTCTCCCCAGGCGGCGGCCACGTATCCCGGTCCCCTCTCTAAGAGCGAGAGGGGAGGGGAGTCTGTGGAGGACCGCGCCACCAACGCCACCAAGCCGTCCCGGTCGCCCAGCCAACGGCCAGGGACCGAGTAAGGTTCGGCGACCACCGCCAAGTCCACCAACCACTCAGCCATGGTCTGCATCAGCAGATCCTGGGCTGCTCTGCAGTGGTTGGTGTTCGCCTGGAGGATGCGATGTTCGACGCTATCCATCAGTCGGACATCGCACCCCCCTCCGCAGCCGCCGCAGGAACGACGGATTTAGCGGCAGCAGCAGCAGGCCTGGTCGGTGCCAGCGCTTTGCCACGCTTAGGGGGAGGATTGCAGTTCCTCCCCTTCATGACGTGGCCTGACAGGCGGCCACTGGCGGCACACACCGCGCAGTGCGGCGTGGCGGCCTCGCAAGAGACGGCTTTGTGGCCGTTCTTGCCGCAGCGGTAGCATGTGTCCGTCCTGTCTTCTTTGGACGGACACATGGGCCGGGTGTGTCCGATGCCGAAGCACCGGAAACACCTCAGAGGCTGGTCCTCAAGTGCCCGGACTGCACCCGAGCTGAAGCCAACTGTAAGCCGTCCCTTTGCAAGGATGGCTTTGGCAGCGGCGATTGGGCACTCAAGGCGAATGGTGCCCATGCCGCCGCGGCCGGGCCTTATGTCCCGGCCTTGCACCGCTGAGGCGTCACAGCCCCCTACCGCTGCGACCGCCGCCACTACCTCCTCTTTGGTGACGGAGTCGTCTAACTCCGTCACCTCAATGGCCGCCGACTTTACTGGCCGGGCCACCTTGGCCGAGTCTGCGATGACCTCCTGCAGCTTTGCTGCGAAGAGGTCCGCATGGGCACTCCCCTCGGCCCCCGGGAACTCGAAAATTCGAGCCCCGGCTTGTGTCCGCCGGCAAGACACGCTGCCGATCCCCAGTTGGGTGGGATCGGCATTGGCACGCGCCCGCACCAAAACGGACGCGTACGTCTCCCCTCGCTCCGCCGCCTCCGCGGTGAGCGTCACCACGACGGCAGCGGTTTTCGGAGGGACTAACTTCCCCTTTCCCTTCCCTTTCCCCTTCCCTTGTCCCTTGCCGGTCACCTGCGACCGACTGGGAGCGGTGGTGGCGGGGACGGCAGGTACGGCCTTCGCCGACTTCTTGCCCCTGCCCTTCCCCTTACGTACCACGTCCGTCCACTCGTTTGACGGGGTGGTCGACGGGAGAAGAACGTCTTCCGCCTGGGAGGAGGACGGCCCCGGCTCACTCGGCTGCCTCTTATCCGCCGCAAGCGGCGGTCGGAGGCGTTTCTCCGGCAAGAGCCGGTCCTCAATACCCGCTAAGCAGGCCCTTGTGAAGGCCCTCTCCTCCATCACAACCTTGCGGATGATATCCTCAAGGTTGGAGGATGGGCCTTCTGCCGTAGGGCTCGACTGGGCCTGTTGTGGCCGGGCCGTGGCTTCAGCCAGCTTCTCATGAAGTTGGCTGACCTCCGATTGCAGGCGATCCACCTTCGCCTGCAGTTGCCGCGTCTCGTCGGTGGTCTTTCGTCGGACCAGCTCCGCGACGACACCGCGCAGGCTAGCGGCCCGGCTCTTGAGGGCCTTCTGGAAGGTCCCCTTCAAGTTGGATGACTTAGAGGCGACCTCCACGATCTCCTCCTCGTCCTCCTCCGCCATTCTCTGGAGCTCCTCAAGAGAGTGGTCCGCGTATGTAACGCGGGACGCACCGTACCCGGACTTGGCCCGGGCGACGTGCGCCCGTTTCTCTTTCGCAGCAACCCGCTCTTCCAGTTCTTGCTGGAGCTGCGCTCGCCGGGTCAGGTCCAACTGGCGTTGGGCGTCCGCGAGCCCAACGTTGTGGGTATCCGCGGCCTTGGTCGTCCGCTTTTTAGCCTTCGAACCCGAGGCTTGGGAACCCCCGGACCCACCACTCAGGTGGACCCGCTTCCGAGAACGAGAGTCGTTCGCGTCCGACACACTGAATAGTGAGTCGTTGTCGGACGACTCGTCCGCCAAAAAGCCTGCCGCAGACGGCGCGCGGCTAGCTTCAGACGCCGGAGCGTCGGAGTGGCCCTGAGAAGGGCCTTTGGGTTGGCCCTGAGAAGAGCCTTTGGGTTGGCCCTGAGAAGGGCCTTTGGGTTGGCCCTGAGAAGGGCCTTTGGGTTGGTCCTGAGAAGGGCCTTTGGGTTGGCCCTCAGAAGGGCCTTTTGGTTTTCGCCCGGAGGCGCTCCGCGTTAGTTTTGGCATTTTCCAGCAAGCTCGTAGATCGCAAGTCAAGGATATAATCGCTACGAGAGCACAGTGCTCTTTGGCCGTACCCAGTCTGCCACTCCGTTACGGTGGTCAGAACTGGGCCGTTTCCAGGGGACGCGACGTGGACGCAAGCACTGTGGGGTGGTCCCCCAACCTAACCTAACCTAACCTAACCTAACCTAACCTAACCTAACCCAGTCCACCACCACTCCCCCAAACAAGGCACACGCGCCTGCTTCCCCCAAAGCCAAGCCCAAAGCCCCGGTTTCCCAGCGGCAAAGAACGGAGACCTACGAGCTGCCAGGGAAGGCCCTGGAGAGCTCGCCTCGAGAAGTGCCTATCGTGAAGTACAAAAACAGAACCACGGAGGCAAAGGCGTGTCTCTCCAGTGCCAAGCTGAACATGGACAGCTCGAGGAACCTGAAAAAGGAAATTAAAGACGCACTAATAAAAGCCGTAGACCGGCTATACCAGTTGGTAAAGGAGGGTGAAAAAGAGAGGGGCAAAACACAAGAAGAACCAGCCGAACCCGAGAAGGCCCCCAAGGACCTGACGCCGGCCTCCGGCGCATCGACAGAGCTCATGAGTCAGCTGATGGAAAACCTCCAGCAGCACAAAAAGGCGCTGGAGGAATGCCAGCAGCACACGCGAGCTCTGTCGGAGCACCTTCAACAGACACCTTACTTTGTCGCGGGCCAGGGTCCCTCTTTCGCGGAGATGGCCGCCGTCCCCAAGCAGCACCTCCAAGCGCCTCTTCACTCGATGATAGTGTCGTCAGTTAACGATACGGATACCGGTGAAGAGGTGATTGAGAAGCTCAGGACGGCGGTCGACGCTAGAAACGAGGGTACCAGGGTCGAAAGGCTGCGGAAGGTGAGGGACCAGAAGGTGGTGGTCGGCTTCAGGACCAGGGAGGAGCTAACTCGGGTGACGGAAAGGATAAAGAAGGCTGGAAACCTTGTAGTGGAAGAGGTGCAAAACAAGGATCCCCTCATCATCCTCAAAGACGTCCTCTCCTGTCACTCTGATGCGGAGGTCACTGAGTCGCTCAAGTGCCAGAACACCCACCTGATTGGGGACCTACCTGCGGGCGATGTGAGGATGGGGGTTAAGTACCGTCGCAGGACGAGGAACCCCCACATGTCTCACATCGTAATGCAGGTGTCCCCCTCAGTGTGGCAGAGACTAACTAACGCGGGTCGAGTGCACATCGACTTGCAGCGGGTGCGAGTGCTGGATCAGTCGCCACTCATTCAGTGCACTCGCTGCTTGCGCTTCGGCCATGGCCGTAAACTGTGCACGGAACCCGCCGATCTTTGCACACACTGCGGTGGCCCCCACATGAGAGCTGACTGCCCCGTACGACTGGCTGCGGAACCACCGAAATGCAGAAATTGCGCGACTGCGAAGAATGGGAAAACGGAGCATAACGCCTTCGACAGTGAGTGTCCAAGTCGCGTGAAGTGGGACGCACTGGCACGACTGTCGGTGGCGTACTGCTAAGGGCCAGCCAGCGGTACCAGCGGTATTAAACACCAGGGACTCGCCCAGGGATTCCCGAACAAACCCGAGTTACCAGGTAATCCAAGCTAATCTGCAGAGGAAGAACCTAGCAACCCAAGAGCTCATGATCGTGGCTAGTGAACGGAGGGCTGCGTTCGCGTTGCTCCAGGAGCCGTATGTGGGTGGGGTTAAAAGGATGCGAGACTACCGGGGAGCGAGAATTTACCAATGCGCTGAACAAGGAGGTGGAACTGTGAAGGCGGCAATAGTCGTCTTCGATCATGATCTAGATGTGACACAGTGTCCGAAACTCACCACCAACAACATCGTGGTGGTGAGGATCCGTACCAGCGCCTGGGAGATCGCAGTAGTCTCATTCTACTTTGAACCAGACCAGCCCATACAGCCATACCTGGAGCAACTCCTGCGGATTCGGGAAGAAATACACCCCATTAGGATGATTATTGGCGGCGACGCCAACGCCAAGAGCACCTGGTGGGGTGGCCTGGTAACCGACACCAAGGGAGAAGACATGTCGGGAACCCTGGAGGACATGCACTTGCAGATACTCAACGTCGGCAACACCCCGACTTTCGACACCGTCAGAGGTAACACCTTGTTCAGCAGCTTCGTCGATGTAACAGCCTGCTCGACGGAGCTGCTGGACTTGGTGGAGGACTGGCGGGTCGAGGAGGGTCTCACGAGCTCGGACCACAATGGTATTGTTTTCAAAATTAACCTCAAAAAATCAAAAGGCACGAACGTCAACAGGTCTACAAGACTTTTTAATACCAGAAAAGCTAATTGGAGCCAATTTCATGAGAAATTGGCCCAATTAAAATCTCAAGCAAAAATAAATCCAATAGAATACAGCCAAATTAGTAATAAAGTAGATTTAGAAATTAGTGTCAATAAGTATATAGATAGCATAACAAAGACCTGTGACGAAACATTGCAAAAATATAAATTGAACGAACAACTTACCATACCATGGTGGTCCACCGAGCTTGCTGAGTTAATGTCGGAGGTTAACACCCGAAGACGCCGCATTCGGTGCGCTGCACCAGTCCGAAGGCAAAAAGTCGTCGATGAGTACCTGCAAGCAAAACGAAACTATGAGTCCCTGGCCATGAAAGCGCAGACGGAAGGCTGGAAAGGCTTCTGCGAGAAGCAAGATCGCGAAGGAATGTGGGAGGGTATATATAGGGTGATAGGACGGACCGCCAAGAGACAGGAGGACTTGCCGTTGGTGGAAGAGGGAGTGCCACTGAGCGCACAGAGATCGGCCTTGCTGCTGGCCGAGACCTTCTACCCCGAAGACCTAGAGGAGGGGGAAAATGCTGACCACCGTCGAACACGGGAAGCGGCCTGTCGTGTAAACGACTGGGCGCATGATGAACAGCATGACCCACCGTTTACACTTCAGGAGCTGAAAACCGCGGTGGGAAGTTTCAACCCGAAGAAGGCACCCGGGGCAGACGGTCTCACAGCCGATATCTGTGCCCAAGCTATATCCCGGGACCCAGGGACGTTCCTTGCACTGGCAAATAAATGCCTCGAGCACGGACACTTCCCTGGGGCCTGGAAAATGGCAACGGTGGTGGTCCTTTGTAAACCCGGCAAAGATTCCTACACCACCCCAAAATCGTACAGGCCGGTCGGCCTCCTGCCAGTCTTAGGCAAGATTCTGGAAAAAATGCTAGTAGCGAGGCTCAAGTGGCACCTGATCCCGCGGCTCAGTACTCGCCAGTTTGGTTTCATGCCCCAGAGGAGCACCGAGGACTCCCTCTACACCATGATACAATATATCAAAGGGAAGCTAGGTCAAAAGAAGCTGATCACTGTTGTATCACTGGACATAGAGGGAGCCTTCGATAGCGCATGGTGGCCGGCCATCAGGACCAGACTGGCTGAGGAAAAGTGCCCGGTGAATATCAGACGCATGCTGGATGGCTACTTGACTGGTAGGAGCGTCCGAGTTCGGTACGCGGGTGCGGAGTGCATAAGGCACACAAACAAGGGGTGTGTGCAAGGGTCTATTGGCGGTCCGATCCTATGGAACCTAGTACTCGACCCTCTGCTGAAAGGTCTGGAGGAGAGGGGAGATTACTGCCAGGCTTTTGCTGATGACGTGGTTTTGATCTTCGACGGTGACACAGCATTAGAGGTTCAGAGACAGGCCAATGCCGCCCTCGAGTATGTTCGGGAGTGGGGCATCCGAAACAAGCTAAAGTTTGCACCGCATAAAACTTATGCAATGGTGATTACGAAAAAGTTGAAGTACGATGTCCCGCTCCTGAGCATGGGCGGGGTAGACATTGGCATGTCTAAAGAAATCAAAATTCTGGGGCTCACCGTCGACCACCAGCTCACTTTCAACACCCACGTCGCCAACGTATGCAGAAAAGCTGTTAACATCTACAAACAGCTGGCACGGGCGGCCAAAGTGAGCTGGGGCCTTCACCCGGAGATCATACGCGTCATCTACACGGCAGCAGTCGAACCGATCATACTCTACGCTGCAAGCGCATGGGCACCTGCTGCCAAAAAAGTGGGAGTTGTTAAACAGCTCAGTGTGGTCCAGAGGGGTTTTGCTCAGAAGCTGTGCAAAGCCTACCGCACGGTCTCCCTAAACTCGGCACTGGTGCTGGCTGGGATACTCCCACTTGACCTTCGTATACGGGAAGCAGCTGCGCTATACGAGGCCAGGAAAGGGGTGCCCCAGCCTGTGCTAGGAGGCAGGGAGGTTGAGCGAATGGCTCCAGCAGCAGAGGCACCACATCCCGCGGACCAGCTGAATCTAGAGTTCGGAAGCCTGGTAGACGAGGAACATTATAGAAACCACAGCGACTTCGCTGTGCGGGTCTTCACAGACGGCAGCAAGATTGAGGGCAAAGTCGGAGCGGCGTTATCCGTGTGGCATGGCGCCACCGAAACTAGGGCCCTCAAACTCGCCTTGCCGTCTTACTGCACCGTCTACCAGGCTGAGCTTCTAGCCCTACAAAGAGCGGCAGAAGAGGTGCTAAAGCGAAAAGAGACAAGTTTCGGCATCTTCAGCGACTCCAGGGCGGCCCTTCAGTCGGTTGCAAGCGTCTCCTCCCCCCATCCCCTAGCGGTGGAAACAAGGAACACCATTAGACGCTGCAAGCTCCAGAACAAGAGTGTCTCCTTGTTCTGGATAAAGGCCCACGCGGGCTTGGAGGGAAACGAGCGAGCAGACCAACTGGCGAAGGAAGCCGCCTTGAGGTCGAAGAAGAAGCCGGACTATGACCTTTGCCCTGTCTCATTCGTCAAGCGGCAGATCCGCATGGAGTCGCTTGACGAATGGAACCGGAGGTACCAGAGCGGTGAAACAGCCTCCGTCACGAAACTCTTTTTCCCGGATGCGATCGACGCCCACAGAATAGTACGAAAACTAAAACCAGCCGGTATTGAGTCACAGATACTGACGGGTCACGGTGGGTTCTCCGAATACTTGCACCGTTTCAAGTGTAAGGAGAACCCATGGTGCATCTGTGAACCAGGTAAGGTGGAGTCGATCGCACACATTTTAACGGAATGCCCAGTTTTTGCAAAAGAACGACTTGAGGCCGAATCGAGGATAGAGTCAGAAATCACCCCATGCAAAATAAAAATAATAATGTCTGCAACAAAGCACAGGAAGATATTCTTAGAGTACTGCGAAGGAGTTGCGATTAGAGTAATAAAGCGCAACCGGGATCAGTGAACGCTATGCTTTTCTAAATATGTAAATGTTTCCCCACAGGAAAAGATATTTAGTATTAGCATGGATGATAGCGCGGGAAAAAGCCCTAGAAGAAAGAACAGACCTTCTAAATTGTAGAAAAGAAAATATTAGTTTAAAACCACAATGTAGAGCAAACCTCACACAAATTAGTCATTAAATTCAAAGTTTTATAATAAAGAAAATCTCTAAATAAGGTCTCTGACTATGTCAGGGGGACACGAGCAGAGCAGGAGTGGTTTTTAGCCGGTTCGAGTCCGGCACTACCTCGACTGCCTCACAGGAGATATTCCTGTGAGATAGTCGAGGTGTCCGTGGGGATTTTCCACTCCTGCCAAAACAATAAAAAAAAAAAAAAAAAAAACCTAACCCAGTCTCACGTCACCCCCCGCCGCGATCAGATCACTTTAAAGTCGCTCCGCGCTCGAAAAATTGTAAAAATAGGTTTTTTCGCGGAAAACCACCCGTGTGATATATCATTTTAAGCGGGCTGCAAAGGCGCATGTGATAGTGAAAATTAAGTGGTGATAAATGAAAAATTGTGGCGAAAAACAAAGAAAAACACCATTGAAAAAGCTTTGGAGCGTGACGCTGCTCGATTTTGAGTGGGCTCTTCAAATTCTGTGACTGCAGCCAGGTGCGCAGCAAAAAGACCTATCTCTGGATACCTCACTTGGAATTTTCCGACTTGGGGTTCCGGAGATAACGAAGAAAAACATTTAACCACGTGTAACGTGGTGGGAGTTCCCGAGGGTTCAAACAGGATCCGGGACCGTTTTCCGAGGGCGACACGGACGAGGAGCCGGGAGACTTAAAGACATCGGGGAAATTCCTCGTGGAAGACAGTCAAAAACAAGATTGAAATTTTTGACATTTTTAATCAAATTTTCCGGGATAACTAGATCAACAACGTGTCATTTTTATGGACTCTAAATATTTAGCTAAGTAAGTTCTATGTATGTTTTAATTTTGGTGATAATTGTTCAAGTAGTTTTTAAGATATTATGTGTTTAATGTTTTAAAAAATTGGGGGTTGGCCATTTCAACCCTAAAAATTTCTGTAAAATATTTTTCATATTCATTAATAGTTTTACCACGAGAATAGCTTAATTTGATATTTTATAAACCATTAATTAGTTGTAAAAATTTAATTGTCGTGGGAATTTTCGAGCCAAAATTTTAAATTGTAACACTGGGGTTTGAAGAAGGGGTGGTGGACACTCAAGCTTCTGAGAGGTCAGAATAACTAGGCAGACCTACTTTTCATCCAAATTTCGGATTTTTCGGTGCTTGGGAAGTCAAAAAACCACAGCTTTTGCGGTGGTGAAACTGTAAACAACCCCTTTAGCGGCTACCTCACACGCAAACCCCTGAGCCGAAAAATCCAAAACACAGGTCGGAGTAAAGAGAAACTCCCGTTTCTTCAGCCGCAATCCCAAAAACCCACGCGTCTTAAATAGGACACAAGCTTTGACTCCTGAAGTGGAGGAAGTGCCTGGCGACAACAGAAAATATAACTTAGCTGACAAACTGTAACTAGGTCACTAAGCCACGCCTCCCCTCTGTGTTTTTTCCCGAAAACGGGAAACTTCTGGAGCTAAGCATAACTATCTTGCAATTGACAATTTTTTACAGCTCACTCTTTGTAAATGGACAAAATTTTTTAACACCAATGATGTAATTCACCAACCGGGAATCGAACCCAGGACTCGAAAATCCAAAAAACGTACATAACTCCGAAACGGAGCCAGATAGCCCATTTTTGACCAAAATCTGCATATCCTATACGTAGTATAGTATATGCGCAGTGTTTCCCAGGCCACCCTTATCATAAACCCACCCCTATTCTATATTTCAAAATTTTTACCCTCAAAATTTTACATCTATTGATCGAAGACTCTGGACATAATATTTTTTCACTGAAAATAGTCACCAACGAACCGTTCCCCGTACCTCTCCCCCCCGCATCCTTTACCCTTCCCCCCCCCCCTCCACCAACCCCTGCACCGCATTCCCTCACCACCCCCCGTACCCCAGCACCCCCTACTGCACCACATTTTGTGAAACCACCAATAGTCCCCCCCTTCACCCCCCCCCCCCTAAAGTCGTCCCTGAAACCTGACCAACCGAAAAGAGCTCAACAAGACCAAATAAACGAGCCCACTCACGCCAAAATCAGAATAGGGAAGACCCAGCTAGGTCAACTGGAACATCTACCCTCTAAGGCCTGCGATACGGCGCGGTACGGTACAGCAGACATCCCTAAAAAGCGGATATCTCTGAAACTAGAATAGTTAGGCGTCTTTTGACCACGGATTCAGCCTTAGTGGTGTCATAGACACCACGAGGTGGAAACCGCTACAGAGGTATCCATCCCCCCCCCTTTTTTCCTAAACCCTCCCCCCTAATCCTTTAACGGGTCATATCTCGGGAACGAGAGGACTTAGAAGCGTTCTGACCTCAAAATCAGCCTATGTGGTGTCGAAGACACCACGGCTAAAGCCACACAAGAGGTACCCTCCCCCTCCCGTTTGGACCCTCCCCCACCCCCTACCTACAAGAATACCGGTATCTCGGAAACTACAGGAGATAGGAAAGTTTGGACCGCAGATCTGCACTGTTCGATTTTGACTCCCCCTGTACAGGGTTAAAACGAAACTATATTTTACAGTGCGGTACATTTATTATTTTAGTAGTAGTAGTACTTAGTTATTTCATTATTTTACATTTTTATTATATTTTATAAGACAACATTCCCCGTTCTGTTCGCTGTGCCCTATACACACAAACCACACAATACAGTAGGTATACTAAATAACGGAAAAAATGGTTCTCGGAATCCGCACCCCAGTAAAAGGGAAAGGGCCAGGAGCCGGCGCCTGCGAACCACAAGGGTCTACGTCGCCTGTCAACCCTGGAAATGAGGGACCATCGGGAGCGCGCGAAGCGCCGAAGGTGATATCCCTGACGTACGGCAGAAAAGACGCTGTTCGAGGAACCAAAGCGCAAACAGCTGAAACGCCACTGTCGTCGTCGGCGGGGACCTCTGGTGCTATCGCTCTCACTACCACTCCCAGCCCCGTGGGCCCATCTGGACAGGCGCTGGACGCAGCCAGGACTTTTATTAGGAGACCGGAACGGAAAAGACGATCCATTGACAACATGGAGGTATATAAAAGGCAGATCGACACCTACGCTGCATTATCCAATGACAATCTTCTCCAGGAGGTCATGAAGACGTTCGAGGAAATTCCAACCAGAGTCAAAGAGTACCCTCAGATGAGGAGAGACATCAAGACCTTCCTGGAGATCCAGTCGGATAAAAGCCTACGGATTCTCTTCGAACTGAGTAAGCGCGTAAAGAGCCTAGAAACAGCACCTAAAACAGCTCCGCCCACAAAGAGAAACACCGCGCCTACATCACCCGAACAGCCGGAGGAAGTTCTGGAAAGGTTGGAAAGCGTGGAGAAGACCATCAGTACGCGCCTAAACGACCTTGAAGACAAGATGTCGAAAGTTTTCCAGGACATGACCGTCCTTGTCGACGACAGCGGTGCCGACATCATCGACAGGGTCATCGAGAAGGTTGTCGAGGTCAGTGAAAAGATCGATGCAGTCCAAGCGGACTTAGGCCATACGACAGAAGGGGTGAGGGTCGTTGGTCGTGCTGCGGCTGTCCTCGAGGACAAAATCGATGGCATTGCCGGTGATGTCGCCACCAGGACCGACAGATTAAAAGAGGTCTTCAGGGAAGTGACATGCGAACCAAAACCTGACTCGATGTCCTACGCCAACATCACGGCAGCCAAACCCGGGCAGCGGCCGGCACTACACTCGATGGCGGTCACCCTCGAAGGCAGTCAGGAGACTGCCGACGAGGTGCTCGCTAGGGTGAAGGAGGCGGTCGATGCCAGGGGAACTGGCCTGAAAATCAACAAGGTTCGCAAGGCAAAAAACCAGACGGTGATACTGGGGTGTGACTCAGAGGCGGAATTTAAACGAGTAAAAGAGAGGATTAAGAGCCGAGGTGGGGGGCTTATAGTAGCGCCAATGAAAAATAAAAACCCGTTGGTCGTCCTAAAAGACGTCTTTTTAGATAGTGAAGACGACGAAATGGTAAAGGCGCTCTATGCCCAAAATGAAAACATCTTCAGGGACTTGGACAAAGAGGAAATAGAAATGGCCATCAAATACAAGAAAAGGACAAGAAACCCCAAAACAGCGCACGTTGTCGTCCAAGTCAGACCTAAGGTATGGCAAAGGATGACGGAGGCTGGGGCCCTTTACCTTGACCTGCAAAGGGTCAGGGTGGAGGACCAGTCGCCGCTCATCCAATGCACGAAATGCTTAGCATTTGGACATGGCCGAAAATTTTGTGCCGAGAGTGCGGACAGGTGTAGCCACTGTGGAGGACCGCACTTACGCGAAAAGTGCGTGGAATTTGTGGCGGGTAATGAACCGCAGTGCTGCAACTGTTCGCACTCGAAGCTTCAGAGGACCGACCATAATGCGTTTAGCGCGGAGTGCCCGGTCCGAAAGAAATGGGACTATCTGGCTCGGACGACAACGGCATACGCCTAAACTGCTCTCTAGGGTTCACGTAACACACACAACACACACACGAACACACCAATACAGAAACACAAACTGGGAGTACATGACAAAAGTGGATTATAGCAAGGAAATAAACAGATACATGGAAACCAGAGAACACATACAAACACAGATATACAACATATATAGTAAATATATACGTATATATCAAAAACACACACATAACACCAAACAGGCACCTCAAAATAACACCAAACAGGCACCTCAAAATAACACCAAAAACGCTGAGAAAGTAAAACCCCGATTCAAGAAATGTCAATAAATATAATATAACTAAGTATATATATATATTATTGCCACAACACCTAGGAAAATAAATAATTGCAATTCTAAAAGCCCTATAGCAGTCAACAAACCAAGTACATGTTGAGAAACCCATCTTGTAAGTTTGCCTTATACCAAGGAATTGTATCAATAAAGAATAAGTTAAAAGATATATTATGTAAAACTAATCACATAAGAAAATAACATGTTTAAAATGTAAATTAGAAAATAAGATGAATTAAAATAAGGAAGCACATACATATAAAAATTGTATAACATAGATATAAGAAAAAATGTTCACAAAGTAGATAATTACGCATAATTGTTAAAGTTTAAGTGTAGAATAATTAAAAAAGTAGCATGTAGAAACATAGTAAGAAGGATATATAATAGTAAGTAGCAGTTAATTATGTAATAACACAAGCAAACTCTGTTAATAAAACCAAGTTGAGTACTCAATATACCCCTAATAAAGAAAATATATGAAAAAGTAGCTAGAATAGCGGGAGTCCCACCCGGCTAAGAATGAAAGAGAAGTATGAAAGAAAGACACAGAATGAAGCATAAAAGTGCGAGAGGAATAAATGCGAGAACTGGTATGAATGAGAAACCTAGACCAATAAGATCCCGTTGTTCCCATGAACGGGGAAAAGCAAAAAAAAAAAAAAAAAAAAAAACCTAACCTAACCTAACCTAACCTAACCTAACCTTTTTTTTTTTTTTTTTTTTTTTTTTTTTTTTTTTTTGACGCTGGGAAAAAATGCATTACGCATACCCTCCCATCGGGGGATGAGAGGGGTATGTGGGACTCCCCGGGTCTGACCCGGTATACCCACTAAAACGACCCAGCGACATTCCCGCTTCGTCCGAGTGGCGGGGGACTGGGAAACCGGCATAGCCTTTACGTCCAGTCCTCCGCCGACGATTGCCCTTCATGGCGGGCCCCTCACAGGGGCCCGGGAATGTTCGACGAAGGTGGTGACGGGTGCAATGCGGGCGAAGGCACCCCCATGCCTGTCGCCCACCCGTCGCCACCAAGAGGAGGGAGAGGACGGTGCCTTCTCCGACCCCTTCTTCGTCTGCGGAGCGGCGCAGCGAGAGGGTCGTCCTCCCGCGCGCGCTCCGCCTCCTCCTTTTGCGAGATTACGTCCTCGCAAAAGGAGGCGACCGCTGCCCAGGCCTCCTCGCTCCCCAGCATGGCGTTGACGACGCCGGGAAGCGAGAGGTCCGGTCCGATTACCGCGGTCAGACCGCGGCGCAACTCGGACCAAGCTGGGCACACCTCCAGGGTGTGCTGCGCCGTGTCCTCCGGCGCGCCGCAGTCGTGGCACGCCGGGGTTTCCTCCCTCCCGATCCGGTGCAGGTGCGATCCGAAACAGCCATGCCCGGATAACACCTGCACCAGACGGAACGAGAGGAAACCGTGGGACCGCTCGAGCCAGCTCCGTAGAACCGGACCGAGCGCGTCCAACGTTCGGCGGCCAAAAGCGGCGCTGGCGAGGTCCTCCGTCCAGTGAAGGACGATGGCGTCCTTCGCCTCCCGCCGCACGGCCTCCCGCTCTTCGGCGACGGGACGCTCCCCGAGAGCCTTCCGGCGCGCCGTCCACTCGTACACTCTGGCGAGCACCCATGCCTCCAACTCCCAAGGAGGGGTGCCGGCCAGAGCGCACGCCGCGGAAAAGCCCACCGAGCGGTAGGCCCTCGCCACCCGCTGTGAACCTAACCTAACCTAACCTAACCTAACCTAACCTAACCACAGTGACGAGGAAATTCTCAGAGCCCTTAAGAATCAGAACCGGGAGATATTTCACGGGCTCGGCGATGAGGAACAGAGGATTGTAATAAAATACAGACGAAAAACACGAAACCCGCATGCGAATCACGTTGTGCTTGGTGTGTCCCCTATGATCTGGAGGAGGGCGATTGAGGGGGGAAAACTCCGCATCGACCTCCAGCGAGTACGCGTCGAGGACCAGACGCCTCTGGTGCAGTGCACCCGCTGCTTGGCATACGGGCACGGGAAACGCCTGTGCACGGAGCCAGCCGATCTGTGTAGCCACTGTGGTGGGCCACACGTTAGGGCAGATTGCCCGGATAGACAGATCGGCAAAGCAGCGGTTTGCGTGAACTGCACCAGAGAAAAACTAGGGGCCACCGAGCACAACGCATTCAGCAACGAATGCCCAGTGCGAAGGAAGTGGGACGCATTCGCAAGAGCATCGATAGCTTACTGCTAAAGTTGGCGGTGCGACCACTTCCAGGCACAGATTTCAGAGCAATTCGGCCGAACTAAAGAACAGATCCGTTGAGACGGCCACTGGCGCTGGCAATTCTCAAAAAATTAACTTGAGCCTGTTTTATAAGAAACTGGTTCAGGTTATGCTGGAAGGGTTGCCAGCTCTAGTGGTTACGTTAAGTCGTGTCGAAACCCGAAATGCGTTTGTGAGTGCTAATCCATTTGGTAAAAGACGTAGGAAAAACAGAACAATGAATTTTATTGATCTTGATTTTGGAAATAAAATGATATGTAATTATATAATGAATATATATTTTAGATATCACACAAATATAACATCAAGAAAAATTAATGTAACGAAATTAAAAACACGAAAAAGTAAGTACGTCAATAACATATACCGGAGGGTTAGGGCATAGATAAAAGGGTTATTATAGATATAATACAAGCGAGGAAATAAATAAAATAAAGTAAAATAAATAGGGATAATAATAAAACATAGTACCAAGACTTATAGTAAAATGATTAAAGCATTTAGTTTCAAATCATTCAAAATTAAATACAAAGGCTGTTTATATTCCAGATCAAAATAACACGCAAATCCAAGCCGCACATAATGTGGTCTCTCCGGCCACCTAGAAAAGTAGCCAAGACAAAAAGTACAGATGTTAAGGACTCTGATCACCACGTTAGAGGGACACTGGCTAGGCAGGAGTGGTTTTTTAGCCGGTTCGAGTCCGGCACTACCTCGACTGTCTCACAAGAGAAATTCCTGTGAGATAGTCGAGGTGTCCGTGGGGATTTCCCACTCCTGCCCAAACAAAAAAAAAAAAAAAAAAAAAAAACCTAACCTAACCTACCTACCTACCTACCTACCTACCTACCTACCTACCTACCTACCTACCTACCTACCTACCTACCTACCTACCTACCTACCTACCTACCTACCTACCTACCTACCTACCTACCTACCTACCTACCTACCTACCTACCAGGAACCTACATGTCGGATCAGGGTCGTTCAACGCAGGCACAGGTTGGCTGATGCCACGCTTGATAGGCTGCGCTCAGAAGTACTGAGCAACCTTATCATCACAACTCCGACACAAACCGCGGTGCAAGTATCTAAGCTCGCAGAATTGCATGTTCCAGAGCGATGAGAGGTGGGTATACAGAACTTGGGAGCAACCTCAGCAAAATATGACAGATGTGTGCCGCCCAGATGATGCCGCCACGAGTTCTTTCTGGCGCAGCATATGGTCGGTACCCGTTTGTCATACTGAGGCTGACTGGATGCATGATGTCGAGCGAGTGTGTGAACCTATTCCAGAAATGGAGCCAATTTTTATAACACCATTAGATATAGCCAATGCAGTTCGTCCGTTACCGAACTGGAAGTCACCGGGACCGGATGGACTGCACAACTTCTGGCTCAAGTGGCTTAGTAGTTCGCACACTTGTCTGGCATCCCAATTCCAGTCATCCTTAGAGTCTGGGTCTCTTCCGCAGTTTTTAACAACAGGCGTTACCCACCTGCTCCATAAGTCAGGTAGTCCCGCGGAACCCAAGAATTATAGACAAACACGTGTTTGTCGACGGTTTATAAACTTCTTACATCCATTTTGAGAGTGAAAATTAATACACATATTGACAAAAACTCTATCATGTCTGCCTCTCAAAATGGATGTAGGAATGGGCATCGCGGTACTAAGGAGCTACTCCTCATCGACATGGCCATTAGCCAACTGGTCCGTCGATCCCGCAAGGATCTGTCAACATGCTGGATAGATTACAAGAAGGCCTACGACTCGGTGCCACATTCATGGCTCATGAGGGTGCTGGAGTTGTACAAGATCGATGCAACTCTACGCGCCTTCCTTGAGTAATGTATGGGGCAATGGAGGACGGTCCTTCGATATCCAGGATGTCGACAGATCCAGGGGAACGATGAACCTGTATGGATTAAACGGCGAATATTCCAGGGCGACAGTCTGAGTCCACTTTGGTTCTGTTTAGCCCTGAATCCTCTAAGCACATTGCTGGAGAATTCAGGGTTGGGCTACCGGTTGAGGAAAGATGGTCAGGTCATATCTTACCTGCTTTACATGGATGATCTGAAACTCTTTGCCCCCAACAAATTGCAACTGATGGAGCTACTAAAAGTAACTGAAACTTTTAGTAACGCCATCAGGATGGAATTTGGTGTGGACAAATGTGCAGTCATGTATGTAAAGCGAGGGGAGATTATGGGATCCGAGGGACTTCAGCTCTCGGATTCCATACACCTAAGATCCCTTTCCTCATCCGAGAGCTATAAGTATTTGGGTATGTCGGAAGCGTTAGGCATTAACGTAACTGACATGAAGCAATCGTTGAGGGAGCGCTTCTTCGGTCGCCTAAAGAAGGTATTAAATAGCCTTCTTTCAGGCGGCAACAAGATAAGTGCCTTCAACGGTTGGGTCATTTTAATGTATTCTTTCGGCATACTCAAATGGACTCAGACCGAGCTCGACGCTCTGGATAGAAGAGTCCGTACACTGTTGACCGAAAACCGGATGCATCACCCACGATCATCGGTGATGAGACTGTACATCCCGCGGAAGTGCGGGGGTCGAGGCTTTTTAAATGCGAAGACCCTCCACAACCGCGAGGTGTGCAGTCTCAGAGATTATTTTTTAAAAGTCGAGGTGGGTATGCATCAGGATGTGGTCACAGTGGACATGGGACTCACCCCGTTGTCCATGGCTAAAGAGAACTGGCACAAACCTGTGGTACTTACTACTGATGACCGCAAGAAAGAATGGCAGGGCAAGGAGCTTCACGGGCGCTTCTACCGGGCTCTTCATGGGCCCGATGTAGATTTTCTAGCGTCCGTGTCCTGGCTACGTTTTGGCGACCTCTTTGGGGAAACTGAAGGTTTTGTTTGTGCGATTATGGACGAAGTTATGTTGACGAACAACTACCGGAAATATATTATGAAGGACGGGACGGTTGACGTGTGTCCGGCATGCCACCTTCCGGGAGAGTCCATCAGACATATCATTTCTGGTTGTTCTCGTCTAGCTAACGGCGAGTACTTGCACAGACACAATCAAGTAGCCAGTATTATTCACCAGCAACTTGCCTTGAAATATAATCTTGTGGAATCAGAAGTACCGTACTACAAGTATGTGCCCGACCCAGTTCTCGTGAAATACCATGTGTCGTTGTATTGGGATCAGTCTATCATTACTGACAGGACTATTGTCGCCAATAAGCCTGACATAGTGGTGATAGACCGATCAGCGCGCCGCGTAATGATAATCGATGTTACCATTCCGCATGACGAGAAACTCGTGAAAGCTGAGAAAGAGAAACAAATAAAATATCTCGACTTGGCACACGAGGTTCGCGACATGTGGAATATGAACTCGATTATCATTGTGCAGATTGTCGTGACGGCCAACGGCCTGATAGCCAAGAGCCTCGACGACCATCTCTCGAAGCTCTCATTAGGCGGTTGGATCAAGAGCCTGATTCAGAAGGCAGTACTCCTCGATACGGCTCGCATTGTGAGGAGGTTCCTGTCTCTGCAGCCCTAACCACCGGTGGCTTCAACCCTGCTCCTGACACCGGCGGAACTCTATTTTTTTATATTTTTAAGTGTTTTTTTTGTATCCTATTTTTAAGAAATACTTAAAAATGTAATCACATAAGAAGATAAATGAATAAACGACATAATAATAATAATAAATTTATTTCAGTAACTATAAAACTTCTACAATATACAACCATACATGGAGGCCTCCTTTTAAGTATAAAAATACCTGTGTTAGGAGACCCCGCTCTTCTAAAACAAACACAATTTTAATGTAGGAGTATACATACAAACGAATTTAACTTATATCTAGGAAGGCATGCGTATGTGTGTGTGTGTGTGTTTGTGTTTGTGTTTTGTGTGTGTGTGTGTGTGTGATTTTGTGTATGTGTGTGTCGGTTTTCATTAAATTATCGCAAAATACTTTCTAAAAGAGCTTCAATGTCGTCAAAACTCTTGCTTTTTAACCAGTCTGTTAAAGATTTCTTACAATCTCCATAAGTCATGGGGTAAATCTTTAAAATTTTATTCAGTTGGTTGTAGATAGAAGCGGATTGTCTGATGAACTGCCTTTTTGCATATGAAGTTTTGACTGGGACTTCTGGAGCAACAAGATATTTTCTCCTTTTTTTATTCAGGCTAGTATTATAGGGAAGGGATTTATGTAGTTTCAAAACCGCATGGAGAACATATAATTTCCTGACTGTAAGAAGGCCACTTAGTGAGTAAAGGTTATCAGTAGGGAATCTATACGGTTTGAAATACATAACCTTCAAGAGAGACCTTTGCGCTCTTTCTAGCTCCAAGAATTTGATTTTAGTGACTGGGCCAAAGAAACGTATATTTGGTTTAATAGGGTCTTTGATGTTATATGCCTTAGAGTCTTGAAAATCCAGATGAGCTTTCTAGTTCGAGACATGACCATATCCGTATGTAAGTGCCAAGATAATCGTTGATCGACCATAATACCTAAATATTTTACATCAGTCACTTTTGCTATTTTATCGCACGAACAATTTGTGCTAGAAGGGTTGTCACAGCTATGTATTTTAAGGTTATGGTTAGGTCCAGGCTGACTGTTATTGTAGTTTGCAAAGGCTGTATATTTAGTTTTAGTGGTATTTAGTGTTAGTAAAAAGTAATTTAACGATATCCTAACTTGTGTGAGTCCCTTTTCAGCATATCTGTAAGCAGATTCCCATGTATCACCAGTAAAAACAATAGCTGTGTCATCTGCATAGGAAAAAACACGTCCGTTTTCAAGCTTCATGTCGCGGAGGCTATTAATGTAAATTAAGAAAAGCGTGGGCCCCAAGAAACTGCCTTAAGGGACGCCAAAACACGTATGCCGTGGTACTTGCGTCTTCATTCTGCGGAACAGGCATCGTCGCAGTAGTGCGCATGTGATAGGGCGTAATCTTAATACCCAATACCAGCGGGTTTTTGAATTCTTCCTTCATATCTTTGACTGCTTGATTACGACTTCTCAATCTGATGGCGCCGTTTACGGACACAACGCTGATTTGGTGAAGGCGACTTTCTTTGTCGATGGGCTTCCCGTTGTTTAGGCTGTTTACCTCCTCTGTGAATGACTCCTCTTGAGAAGATCGCATCAGGAGTTCTTCTGCTGTTTTGAGCAGCTCTGCTGTGACCAGTAGTAGCTTCTTTTACTGTAGTCTTGTTCTCTTTCCAAGCTGGATCAGCTTCTTTATTTTTCCTTGTTCTTCTGAAGTTGACACTCTGTTTGGTAGTTCTACAGAGTTGAATGAACTGTAGAACACGTGCTGTTGAGTACCGGAGTCGGTCCCAGCTGGAGAACTTGGATGGGTCAGGAAGACCCTCTGCAAGCTTCGGTCTTCTTGTGTCGCTCATATGATGAGCCTTCTCTTCTTCAGAAGATTCTTCTGTTGTTGTTCTTGTGGTTTCTGTCGGCCATCATGACTCTTCAGTCAGATATAAGAAGTTAAGCCCTTTGAACCACCGATGATCTCTGTTGAATGATGCCGGATTCCGACCCTCGTCGAAACCCCTACCGTTTGCTTTCCGGTCATAACGGGTCTTCATCTTCTCAGACATCTGTTGGCCGGATTGTCGGATATGCTCATAAACATCGTTCAACTTATTACGCAAGTCATTCGTGTAATCTGTTACACTACATGGTGCATCAGGGGGAGTCTCAGTGATTAAATCAGCAGGTAACCGTAATTCCCTTCCAAAGTTCGCGAAAACTGGTGTCACAGTCGTACTTTCGTGGACTGCACTTCGGTAAGACAGAAGATACAGCTGTATGTGCTTGTCCCAATCCCTTTGCCGGCTATCCACAACTTTCGCCAGATATCTCTCCAACGTCTGGTTGAATCGTTACACCATTCCATCAGATTGTGGGTGGTAAGAGGTGGTTCTGGTTTTGTGGGTACCCAATCGACATGTTTCTTGAAATATTTGCGATTAAAAATTCCTTCCTTGATCGCTGTTTCTTTCTAAGGGTACCCCAAAACGACAGAAGACTTCCTGAACCAATTTATCTGCGACAGTTGTAGCTTCTTGGTTAGGATTGGCGAAGACTTCTGGCCACTTTGTGAAGTAATCCGTGACCACCAGGAAGTACTTGTTTCCGCTCTCACTTACTGGAAATGGTCCCGCAACGTCTAGTGCTATCCGTTACCAACGGGCTCCAACGTTGTACACTTTTAATGCACCTCTGCTGCGTGTGTGCGGTCCTTTCACTCACGGCCGCACAACTGGTACATTTGCGAGTCCAGTCATCCACATCATCCCGACAGTGGATCCAATAAAAGCGTTCTCGAATTATTAGTAGTCCTTTTTACTCCCATATGTCCTCCTGAACATCCATCATGGTAGATCCGTAGGACATCCGGTACCTTAGCTTTAGGGACAGCCGTTTATAGATGACAGCTGTCCCCTCTAGCGTTTTCCCATTTACGGCACAAGACTCCATCCTGGATTACTAAGCTGTTCCATTGCGCCCAATAACTCTTAGTGATGGAACTCATCGCAGCCACATCACTCCACTTGGGTTTAGGAACACCAGCTTTGATCCACTCGAAGATCGGTTTGATGTTCGGGACATTTTGCTGATCCTGCTGTAGGGTCTCCTTCCATTCATCGCTGAGATCCGTTCTAAGCATCCTCACGGGCACTACTTCCTTAGTTTCTTGCCTGGCACAGTGCTTACAGTCTTCAGGACAAGGTCTTCTTGACAAGGCGCCTGCGTTACCGTGAGTTCTCTCTTGTAGTAGTTCAATCCATCTCGCCACTTGCCCCTCTAGATTCTTGAACTTTAATAGCCACTTTAGTGCAGCATGGTCAGTTCGTAATTGGAATTTACGTCCCAGCAAATATTTACTGAAGTGCTGCACTGTCTTTACTACAGTGAGTAGCTCCCGTCTTATAACGCAGTAATTTCTTTCTGGTTTGGATAAAGACTTGCTGAAGTAAGCTATTACAACCTCCCGGTCTCCTTTCCGTTGAGACAGCACGCCCCCAATTCCAGTATTACTTGCATCTGTGTCAACTATGAAGTCATTTTCAGTGTCAGGATATCCCAAAATAGGTGTATTGCACAGACGTTTCTTTAATTCCTGAAATGCGACGTCACCGTCCCAACAGAATTGCCTCTTTTCCTCAGTGAGTTTGTGCAGAGGTTTTGCAATATCGGCAAAATTCTTGACAAACCTTCGATAGTAGGAGCACAAACCCAGAAATGCTCTGACCTGTGTCTTGTCTTTCGGAACTGGCCAATCTTTGACGGCGACTACTTTTTCTGGGTCTGTTTGAACACCTTCCCCCGAAACTATGTGTCCTAAGAAGTTCACTTGCTGTCTGAAAAACGAACACTTTTTCGGACTTAACTTGAGATTTGCTGTTTGGATTTTCGACAGCTCTCGGTTGAGGTTTTTAAGGTGATCTTCAAATGTACGGCCCACGATGATTATGTCGTCTAGATAGACAAGACATGCGTCTCCAACCAATCCGGCGAGTACTTGTTCCATCAGTCTTTCAAACGTCGCAGGAGCGTTGCACAAACCGAAAGGCATAACTTTAAACTGCCATAGCCCTTTTCCTGTTGAAAATGCAGTTTTCTCCTTGTCCTTGGGGTCTATTTCTACTTGCCAGTAGCCACTTTTCAGATCAAGTGTGGTAAACCACTTCATACCAGTCAGCATATCCAGTGTGTCATCGATACTAGGCAGCGGGTAGCTGTCCTTTTTCGTGACGTCGTTCAGATATCGATAGTCCACACAGAAGCGCATACTGCCGTCCTTTTTCTTTACCAGGACCACAGGAGAACACCATGGACTCGATGAAGGCTCTATAACACCGTCCTTCACCATTCCCTCAATCATGGTTTCTACCTCTTTTTCTCGTGCAACTGGCAGTCTTCTTGGTCGCTGACGGATTGGTAACTCGTTACCTGTATTAATCTGGTGCTGAACAAGTCCAGTTCTCCCTATGTCAGCATCATTTGAAGAGAAGATGTTGGCGTACTGAAGTAACATCTTTATAGCCTTGGCCTTGTCCTTCAGTTAAATCACATTTTTCCAAAAGTGATGACACGTCAAATTTTGTACTACGCATTTTATTTCCGGTAGGCACATCTTGCAATTGGCGCATCCAAGCTACTTCCTCGCAAGTGCCGATCAAGGTGCTCTTCTTAATCACTTGCTCCTGGTCACTTGGATTCAGTATGCGTACTGCTGAGACGTTGGTGGCCTTGACCAGAGTTCGTGCCATCTTCCATGGAAAGTCATTGTTCACCCTTTCTATCAGAACACTTCAATCTTTTTGTCCAGAATTTCGTGGCAAACAAATTGGCACAACCGTTTCTGATCTGCGAGGAAGAACAATCTTCTTCAAGCAGTACTTTCCCTGACGGTGCACCTTCCATGAAGACTTCCTCTTAACCACATTTCAGTACTCCTTGTTCAACGTCGATCTCGCAACGATATTTCCGCATGAAGTCCAAGCCCAAGATGCAATCATCCACTATGTCAGCCACGATGACATTCTGCTTGTAAAATCTGTCACCCAATTTTAACTCTACCTCCTTCTTGCCTCGGACGTTTATGTGCTGACCGGTTGCTGTTAGTAACGGCCGTGCTTATTGAAGTAGTCTAAGAAAAGTTATGGAATCAGGCGTTACTTTGCGGAAATCCATGGCATTAAATGCTATGAAAAATATATTTAGTTTTAATACCACTAGACAAAAATATCCAGGTCTGAAAGCAGGACACAAATCCCACCGTCATGCATATGCACATGCACATATGGGCCCACCCTCCCGCCCTCATGCATATGCACACATACAAAACAAGTGAGAAATAATTAGCATGCCATGCAACCAAACCTTTACTCGACACGTGTTTCGCCCCTCCACGGGGCATCCTCAGGAGTTGTTGACTACTTGACTCGTCGAGCGTTCGAGCTCGAATGAGCTAGACGCACCGCTGTCGGCCCTTTATATACCGTTTCGATGACGCTATAATAACGGTCGATACAACGTCACAAAGACATCTGTGCCGAACTACCTGCAATCATACTTAGAAGTGGTGATGGAATTAAATTTGTTTGGTCATTCAACAGTGTATATGCATTGTTATTGTTATGCTTTGATATTTCTAGCTGTTCCAACACACTCAACCGGAAACCCTTATCGCAAACATGCAAAATGTTATAGGAATTGTTGTCGCTCAAGGAGTGGCCGGTGTCAATTAAATGTTTTGCGAAATGTGATTTATCTGGATGGCCATTCCTGTAAGCGGCAACATGTTCCCTGTACCTAATTTCGAAACCACGGCCTGTCTGACCTACATAGACCCCGTTGCAATCACTGCACACTAATTTGTAAACTCCGAACTTTTTTGAATATTCTCTTCTCTCTTTTTTTTTGATCGGATCATAACTTGCGTAAACTATGTAACGGTAAAGATAAATTAGAGAATTCAAAAAAGTCCGGAGTTTACAAATTAGTGTGCAGTGATTGCAACGGGGTCTATGTAGGTCAGACAGGCCGTGGTTTCGAAATTAGGTACAGGGAACATGTTGCCGCTTACAGGAATGGCCATCCAGATAAATCACATTTCGCAAAACATTTAATTGACACCGGCCACTCCTTGAGCGACAACAATTCCTATAACATTTTGCATGTTTGCGATAAGGGTTTCCGGTTGAGTGTGTTGGAACAGCTAGAAATATCAAAACATAACAATAACAATGCATATACACTGTTGAATGACCAAACAAATTTAATTCCATCACCACTTCTAAGTATGATTGCAGGTAGTTCGGCACAGATGTCTTTGTGACGTTGTATCGACCGTTATTATAGCGTCATCGAAACGGTATATAAAGGGCCGACAGTGGTGCGTCTAGCTCATTCGAGCTCGAACGCTCGACGAGTCAACAACTCCTGAGGATGCCCCGTGGAGGGGCGAAACACGTGTCGAGTAAAGGTTTGGTTGCATGGCATGCTAATTATTTCTCACTTGTTTTGTATGTGTGCATATGCATGAGGGCGGGAGGGTGGGCCTATATGTGCATGTGCATATGCATGACGGTGGGATTTGTGTCCTGCTTTCAGACCTGGATATTTTTGTCTAGCGGTATTAAAACTAAATATATTTTTCATAGCATTTAATTGTAGTCTAAGAAACCGACTTGCTAGTTTAGAATTGACGACCGTGTGAGAAGGTCCAGTATCCAGCGTCAGTTGGCATGGTGTTCCATTCAAATCCAGGGATAGTAAAGATACTAATAATTATAGACCTGTATCCGTGTTGCCAGTTTTAGTAAGGTGTTCGAAAAGGTAATGCTTAATCAAATGCTCAATCATTTCAACACCAACGGAATCTTACACGATCAACAGTGTGGCTTCACCAAGGGACGTTGTACAACTGACGCCGGTGTAACCTTATTAAAGCACATATTCATGGCGTGGGAAGAGTCCCAAGACGCTGTAGGAATATTTTGTGACCTCTCCAAAGCATTTGATTGTGTAAATCACGACACATTGCTTTTGAAACTTGAGCATTACGGACTAGGTAAACTTGCACTTAGTTTGGTAAAATCTTATTTAAGTGATAGACTGCAATATGTTCAAATAAATGGTGTTAATTCACAGGGCTTGAAAGTAAAAATGGGGGTTCCGCAAGGCTCAATATTGGGTCCTTTCCTCTTTTTAGCATATATAAATGATCTACCATATTTACTGAAAAACCAACCTCAAAATATGGTATTATTTCCCGATGACACTTCCTTAATTTTTAAGATAAATAGACGAGCCCAAAATCTAGATGACATGAATAATGCCTTACTTGAAGTCCATAATTGGTCCACAGCAAACAATTTGGTATTCAATGAAAAAAAAAAACTAAATGCATAAGATTTGCTTTACCGAATGTTAAAAGTAGTGATTGTGAGATAATATTGAATAAAGAGAAACTCGAATTCGTAGATAAAACGGTTTCCCTGGGGCTTACGCTTGATTCGAGGCTTCAACGGGGTTCTCATTTAACATCTCTTGCGGGGCGCTTAAGTTCAGCAGCATATGCCATTAGGAAAATCCGTCAATTCACTGATGTAGATACCGCTACACTAGTCTATTTTAGTTACTTCCATAGCATAATGTCTTACGGCATTTTGCTGCGGGGACGGGCTGCTGATATTGAGTCTATATTTATTCTGCAGAAAAGAGCCATCAGAGCCATATACAATCTTAGTAGGCGCGATTCTCTAAGGGAACTGTTTAAGGAAATTAACATCATGACTGTATATTGTCAATACATCTATGAAAACATAATGTATGTCAGGAAAAATCTGCATCTTTTTGGTAAAAGAGGTGACAGACACAATTACAGTACTAGAAATAGAGACCAATTTAGTTCAGCCAGGCTTCAGACTCGCTAAAGTAGACTCGTCTTTCATGGGGTACTGTTTGAAATGCTATAATAAAATTCCACAAAGCATTCTTGAACTAAATGAAACCAAATTTAAAACATGCATTAAACGCACACTGTGTAAGCAAGCATATTACAAATTGGACGATTATATCGCTGATAAAAATGCTTGGCTCAATGCCGGTCCTGCTCCACAAGGACGGGCGCATAAATGGATAGCGCTAATTTGTGTTGTTGGAGCTGCTGAAGATTGTACAACTATCTTTGCATTGTATAAATTCAATATCTTTAGTATTATATTGTGTGAGTGCTATGTACTAGAATGCTAGCATTCGCTGGAAACCTACGTTTTTTTTTTTTTTACTTGAATGTGCCCTGGCGGTTATGAGTATGTCATGCTCACTCAAATGTCTCGCTGATGGTGGTGCGTGTGTCGGACCATTTAGTTCCCTTCAAAATGGTTGAGCTGAATGGTGCTGATCCATGCGTCAAGTTCGTGAACGGGCGCTGTCAGTTGTGACTGGTCATGTCTTAGTCGCCATGGTTTATTTGAATTAATTATTTTGTTTTTGGGTTGTATTTTGTTTTTGTTTTGCTATGGACACTTTTATCGTGCAAATCTTGCTACATTGTTCTCACATAATATACCATCTCAACATGATTGATGTAACCAAGATTTTGTAACAATATTTTGATTTAAAAGAGTGTCCATGGAGTTTCTTGCCCGTTCTTCTCCATAGAGATCTACGCTAGGGAATGGGCAACTACAGTACTTTCACAGTTTTTATGTCTTGTGACTGGGACTGTAGCTACATTAAATGTTCATTTTTGTTTCGACAATTCAAAAGTGCCTGTAACTGGCCTACTTGAAATAAATGCTGTGATTTTGATTTTGATTTGACTTCGCCTTTGATGGTCAGGCTGTTCCCGTCATGTGCTTGCGAGATCAAGATTCTCGGGGCTCTTTAGGGGGCGGGTGCTGGCTGGTATTGACCAGCCAGCACCCACCCCCCAGTCCTGGCATTTACTCGTTTCCCTGCTGTGACTGGGCAGTCACTTCAGCCACTCTTCCCTGCTGATCTTCTCTCGGGGTGCTGCGCTTAGGACAGCTTGACCGAAGATGACCCCTTTCTCCACAAGTGTAGCACCTAGGACTATACCCTTGCGGGCGGTCGCGTACAGGTGATGCTACAACCTCCCTGACGCGGTGCGTTCGGTGGTCTTGCCTCACTGCCTCTACTTCTAAGGCATGGGCCAAGGCGTCCTTCAATGTCTCGTGATTCCCAAGTCTCACAGCGGCTCTAACTTCTAAGTCACGTATTCCATCAACGAACGCCTGTACCAGATTTTCGTCAATCAGTGCAGGGGCAGACTGGTAGGCTTTCCTAACGAGTTTTTCAACTTCCAGAGCCCACTGCTGTAGGTTCTCGGCACTACGTTGAACACGGTCCTTCAACTTAGCACGGAATACGTGCTCCAGGTGCGCGTCGCCGTATCTGGACTCCAACGCCTCCAGCAGCTGCTCGTAGGTTACATCCATGCCGAGTGCCTCGAGAATAGTTAGGGCCTGGTCTCGGAGGCCCAAGGTGAGCGCGGTCATGGCTTGCGGTTTGGTCCATCCATTCGCCTTCATGACGGCCTCAAACTGGATTCTTTAGGCCGACCACGACGATGTTCCGTCGAATGGAGGAACCTTAAAACCACGCGAAGAAGGTGCAGCCACCACTGAAGCTACAGTTCCACCTTCAATCTTCAGTTCGCCCAAAGCCTTCTGCACCCCAGCAATCTTAACTTCGGCCTCCGAGATGCGGTTCTCATGCTGGTGAACCTGATCTTTCATCAACTTGAGGTCCTTGCCGAAAGTTGCAGATCCTTTATGAGAAGCATCTGCTCGTCTTGGCGGCGGACCTGCTCCTCTTTGTCTCGCTGCAACTGCTCTTCCAACCGGCGAGCCTGCTCCTCTTGACAGCGAGCTTGCTCCTCTTGACGGCGAGCTTGCTCCTCTTTATCTCGCTGTAACTGCTCTTCCAATCGGCGAGCCTGCTCCTCTTGGCGGCGAGCTTGCTCCTCTTGACGGCAAGCTTGCTCCTCTTGACGGCGAGCTTGCTCCTCTTTGTCTGCAGCAGCGCCATTAGAGTAGACAAGTCTGGCACTATTGATGCTGGTGAAACTCCGGATGGGCCAGCGACTGGCTGTGACGTAGGCTGGACACCACCCGGTGTCTGTGTCGGAGAATCTCCAAACCGCCTTTGGTCCATGTCCTGCTGTCGCTGACTTCTGGTACGGATACCGTCCGTGTCGTCCTCTGGTAGAATTGGCATAATTTATATCCCACTTCTGACACCAATTTGTTACGAGCTGGGTATGAGATAAATTAATTACTACCGATTAAACCACACAATAACTTTATTAATCACAAAACAATTTAAACTTAATCACAAATACACTACAGTTCACTATTCACTTAGATATTGCACTTTTAGTTCACTTCGATTCGCTTCGATGTGTAGCCAAAACAAGACTGACTATCGCGGGCCTGAGCGGTGTATTTATACTCGCCAACAGACACACCAGAATAACCACGAATATTCGAGAGGGTCATAAAAAACACTAACAAAAGAATAGTAGGTATAAGCTACTTGTACAAAACAAACAAATATGAACCGTATGCCCTAGGTGTACGGTCAAAATTCTAATGTCTTTTTATAAATAGGTTGCGAATTTGTACCTACCTAACTTTAAAAGTAATAATAATGGAAAACACTCGAAATTCCAACGTACGGTCGAACAAGCTATTTGGTTAACACTTTACAATGTAATTTGTGGGTTAAACTGTAAACCAATTAGCTTGTTCGACCGTACACATACTGTAAACAGTGACGGATTAACCCTAAATCAAATTAAGCAATTGCCTAGGGCATCACGTCTGGGAGGGCACCAGAAGGACAAAAAAATCCGTCCTTAGGGCATCACGTCTCACTCTCACGTCACCAAAAACTACATCAAAAAAAGTTGCTAGGACTAATTTGAAAATTCGCGCGTTTTAAGAGCCGGTATTATGTAGTTTTGGTGATATTGGGCGAACTTTATCTCACTCTTTATCTCTTTTTTTTTTTTCTTTGCTCGTATATTTTGAGTTGGATCTCTGAAACCATAAGGAATTTAATGGTTATTTTTAGCCTAATAGATACGAGTAGGTAACAATATTATCTCAAATCTTGACAAAAATTTTCTTATTTTTCTACGTCGTTTTCTCGTATTTAGGTTCATATGATTTGGCGCTTACGTTATTTTATTCTAAGCGAGCACACACTCTTTCTGTCTCTCGTTTCTCACGCGGTTGTAATAGCGCTATCCTTTTCAACCGTTCAAGTTCAGTAACGAGCAGGCCAAAGAGTATAATGAAGCAGGCGAGGACGTACGACTTTACGGCGCGGGAGCGAGTGTTCTTCGTAAATATGTATATTCCAGCGATTGTACGCCGACTACCACATTTTAATCCGAAAAGATTTACTCTGTAGAGTAAACATACTCGTAACATCACGCCTGTTATTACAAGAAGGTGGTGTCGTTTTCATGGTTTTCGGGGTGGCTGAGTATAAAAATGAGGTCAAAATGAAAATTGAAGATGGCGCCGAGGAAAAAAATTGATTTGTCCATCATGGGTGTCGTTTTCATGGTTATCCGGGTCCTTGATTTAGAAAATGGGGTCAAAAAGAAAATCCACGATGGCGCTGAGGAACATTTTTTGGGTTTTCCGTAATGGGTATCGTTTTCACGGTTATTGGGGCCGCTGATAACGAAATTGAGATCAAAATGAAAATCAACGATGGCGCTGAGGATTATTTTTTTGGTTTTCCCGTCATGGGTGTCTTTTTCATGGTATTTGGGGTCGCTGATAACGAAAATGAGGACGAAACGAAAAATCAAGATGGCGTTGAGGAAAATTTTTGGCTTTTCCGTCATGGGTATCGTTTTCATGGTTATTGGGGCCGCTGATAACGAAAATGAGATCAAAATGAAAATCCAAGATGGCGCTGCGGAAATTTTCTGTTTTTTTCGTCATGGGTGTCGTTTTCATGGTTATTGGGGCCGCTGATAACGAAAATGAGGTTAAAATGAAAATCCAAGTTGGCGCCGAGGAAATTTTTAGTTTTTCCGTTATGGGTGTCGTTTTCATGGTATTTGGGGTTGCTGAAAACGAAAATGAGGTCAGAATGAAAATTCAAGATGGCGCTGAGGAAATTTTTGGTATTTCCATTATGGGTGTCGTTTTCATGGTTTTTGGGGTCGCTGATAACGAAAATGAGGTCAAAATAAAAATCCAAGATGATGCCTAGGATATTTTTTTGGATTTCCGTCTATGAGCATCAAACTCACGCACAATTGTTTAAAATAATACATGATGATAAAATTGAATCCGCTTTCCCTAATGTGGAAACAGCCCTGCGTATATTGTTATCGCTTATGATTATAAATTGCTCAGCGGAACGTTCTTTTTCAAAATTAAAAATAAATGAAAAAAGGACAAAGATGATACAAGCAAGGCTCGATAATTTATCGATATTATACATAGACATATGTTTAAAAACGTTAGACGTTAATACTATCTTGCCTGAATTCAATGCCCGGAAAAGCCGCAAGGTGCATATTTTCAAAAATTAAATAAATTATGCTTTGGTTTTTATCGTTGTCGCACCTACTCCACTTCTAAGGTACGTTACATGTCATCATCTTATTTTACAAAAATGTTTTTAGGCGGTAAAGGTCACAGGCATGGATTGCTTAGGGCATCAAGTAGGCTTAATCCGTCACTGACTGTAATCACGTGCTTTCTCGAATGTTCTAGTAGGTCCGATGTAACAATATGGAAGTGCGTGATGAGATGACGAGTAGTCGAGAAGTATGGAAGAGGTAGACATGCTGTGCCCACCACCAAATAATTGGGATAAGGGCAGCCGAATAATGAGTCACCTTATATAAGATGACTCATTATTAAGAACCAAAGTACCCAGTTTAGTTGTGTGACAATAAAACTAAAAATCGTGTAAAACTTGGGAAGTTCCCTTGCACCTAAAGGAATCTTACCACACAAAATATATATTAATTTTGTTTGAAGAAGTTTTTATTACTTTTTTACTTTATTTTGTGTATAAATAAAAGCAATAGAGACACTTCGTTATTTTCTTTAATACACACTACATTGGTAGCATATAATTATATACTAGCGTCCTTTTTAAAGAACACCATTTTCCTGATTTTCCAATAGTTTTTTTTGCATTTTTCCTTATCATCATATCATGTGAGGAAATATCTAAATTTCATTATATTCGAACAAAATACTTAAGTGCATTCAGTAACAAGTGGGTTAATACCGCCTCGAACGGTAATAAATAACAAACTATCTCCACTTGTATCAAAATGTAATATTATTCGGTAAGTTTATATCATTACTAGTTTTTGCGTGGTGCGCGACCTGCGCGCAGCTCGCATTTTACAAGTAGGTTTCATGTTTTTGACGTTACGCTTCACCCACTCAACCTTCGCTCAGGACATACCTAGCACCCAATCCCTGCACTACGGGGGTCGCCAGCTCGCTTCGCTCGCCACCTCCCCCTACCACCACCGGACAGATTTCGACGCCTATTATAATATTTGTTGAAACACCCAATGGCTATCCCTAGCCGTTAAGAAGTCACACCCCTTTCAATTTTAGGGGAGGTTGGGGAGGGGAAGGGAGGGTGTACAAATTTCCACGACCCTCAATAATAAAGTATATAGTCATCAAAAAGCCTGTACGTGTCCTAATTTCCGATACGACGGGGGGAGGAGTTAAAGGGGGGAGAAGGGGGAGTTTTGAAAAATGGTTTTAACTGATTCGGGGCCCCTTAGTAATTCTCTTAACGTCCGAAAAGGGGGGGGAGAAGGGGGCGACTTTAAGAATGGTTTTTTCTTTTTCGAGTTCGCTCCACTCAGGACCTACCTACCACCGCAAGCTGTCGTGACCTTATCCCTACGCTACGGGGCTTGCCGGCTCGCTTCGCTCGCCACCTTCCCCCTTGCCACCACCGGACAGATTCCGACGCCTACTATAATATTCGTTCAAACACCCAATAGCTATCCCTAACCGTTATGAAGTTACACCCCTTTTCATTTTAGAGGAGGTTGGGGAGGGGAGGGGAGGGTATAGAAATTTCAACGCCCCTCAATAATAAAGTATGGACAAATCATAAAGCCTCTACGTGTCCTAGTTTCCGAGATACGGGAGAGGAGTGAAGGGGGGAGAAGGGGGAGTTTGGAAAAATGATTTTGACCAACTGATTGCCCCTTGAAACGAATCTAAAAAAAACTTCCAAATCTGTTAACTTCCGAGATCCGCCTAAAGGGGGGGAGAAGGGGGGCAAGGGGACCAACTTTGAAAAATGGTTTTTACTTCCCCGAGCCTCTTCTATACGAATCCGTAAAAAAAAAAAACAAATTACGGGTCTCTTAGCTTTCGAGATACGATAAGGAGGGGGAGGAAGGGGGGTGAAAAGGGGAGATTTGGCACTTTTACCACACTCGCGAGAGTTACTTGTTTACGAATCTGTCAAAATATACCTACCCACCTTCCCCTTCACCATCTGGGAGAACAATTATGTCAGTGAGTGGTAATCGAGCTTTGTATACAGTATAAAGTGTTTTTACCCGACTGCGCGACGCAAAGGAGGGTAATGTGTTTATCAGTCTATGTATGTACCTATGTACGTATGTTTGTTTTTAAGTGGCGTTCTAGAGACCTCTTATGTCAATCGATTCGTCTTAACCTTGCGAGTGTCACTAAAGACATGACAGTAATCAAAATTCACCACAGCGACAACCAGACGTCATATTGTCAAAACGAAAAAAAAAAAGTCGATGAACTATGTCACGTGGGTGTCGTTGAATAGGTATTTTAAAATCATCATTAGGTTCCTTTTATCAATTTTCATTTTAAACAATACACACATCAAAAGTGTCTAGGGATCAAGCATTTTTATGCGGATTTCTTGAGATTGAGATGTGGCTTTGTAATAAATTTATGATTTTATAAATTTATATGGATCCTTTTTGGTGCGTTTCATAATTTGAAACAGGAACTGTCAATCAAATTCGAGTAAAAGATGAAAATCAGCTGTCAATATTTTCCCTATAAAAACATACAACGCATTGAAGACATTAGGTATTAGTGCTACTGTTTCCCTACTACTGATTAAAACCAACGTTATTATGGAGCGGCGACGTCATTTAAGCAGGGAAGAAATGCTCAGAGCCGTACTGGGAATGATAGAAGCTGGTTCCCGGCAACGTACTGTGGCTTTAGCTCTGAATACAAATCAGAGTGTTATCAGTCGACTTTGGACACGTTACCGAAGCACTGGTACCGTGGCTGAGCGCCATGGAGGACGGTATCGCTGCACCACACGGAGACAAGACCGATACATTCAAAGCTCCAACAATAACCGCCATGATGTTATCCGTGAGGCTTCATCACTCTTCAGGGAACTTAATTAGCGACCAAACAGTCAGAAACCGCTTGCATGAAGTGAACCTTCATTCCCGAAGACCGCTACGGGTACCACCTATAGCAATGCACAATCGTAGGATTCGATATCAATGGGCTCTTGAACACAGAAATTGGGCAGAAGAACAATGGCGTTTCGTGTGCTTTTCTGATGAGTCTCGTTTTGGTATGAGACCGGATACAAGACGTATACGACACTGGAGAACCCCTGGACGCCAACAGCGATTAAAATCCTGCCAGGAAGTCCATCCTTATAGTGGTGGAACCATCATGGTATGGGCGGGTATTTGGATCGGCGGAAGAACTGAGTTGATTTGGATCAGAGGCAACCTCAACGCTCAAATTTATGCTGAGACGATTGTATCAGACGTCATCGTTCCTCTACAAGTGCAAATCGGTCCCTTATTTCAGTTAATGCATGATAATGCACGACCGCACACCGCAAGAGTTGTAAGACAGACTCTCGCCGCAGCTAACATCAATGTCCTGCCCTGGCCTGCTCAGTCGCCAGACTTGAACCCGATTGAGCATGCATGGGATATGCTACAGAGAAGAGCTCTGCCGAATATGGAGGGTATCCAGTCGCAAGAAGACCTTTTTTTGTTGTTGCAACGAACATGGGCGGCCATTCCACAGCGTGATTTGGATGAACTCATTTTGAGTAAGCCAAACCGATGTTCTTGTGTTGTTAGTGTTCGCGGTAGAAACACGGATTATTAATTGTTTAAGTTACCCAATAAAATTTTAAAGAAAACTGTTATTTCATGTCTTTTTTTCGAACTTTAATGTTAGTGGTTCAAATGTCAAAAATCCCGTTATTAGGAAAATGGCAAATTTCTTTATTAATGCAAAGGTGACTTGCTTTATCGGTACTGTGACAAACGAAAACACTTTATTTGATGAATCCTTAAAGAAAATTTTAATTAATATCAATCAGGAAAAAAGTTATTGCAAAAATATATGTTGATCCCTAGACACTTTTGATGTGTGTAGTTTAGGATATATAACGATTTAAAGTTGTTTAACAAAACAATCATTCTCGTTAATTTTCTTACTTAATGATTTAAGTTTTTATTCGTAACTAAAAAGTATTAAATAAAAAATATTGATTTGAAGAAAAACAAAAAGCCCGACTGCGTAAAACTAATTTAAAAAAATACGTGAAAAAATAAACTTAAATAAAAACTGATATGATAGCTAAATATGCAAATACCTACCTGCTAGTATACAAATACCTAGGTACTTACCTACCTATAAATTATTGCTCTTTTGGAACTTGCTATTGCTACCTATCTATTAATAACAATGCCCTATGTGCTTATAAAATATATAGCGTTGGTTGTGAAACTGTAATTGGTTATTGATTTATATCGTTTAATTTTTAATTTATAATTAAATAAATGCAAATTCAAACTAATTGTGATATTATACTCCTGCCAAAATAAATCATATTAATAATATTTTTAAATGTCTTAATTTGAAACAGCCTGTAGGTACCCGGCCGACATTTGGGAAAAATACGACCGACCATTGGGCCGTGAACGGACGACTTTAGGGTTTTTTCGACCTGGACGCATTTAAACCTTATTACTTTTTTCTTTTAGTAGTAAAGCCAACCTTTTGCTTATAAACATTAAATTGATTTATCAACCTGTCTAAAACCGCATCACAAGCTATCCTTTTGTTGCAAACTGATGGAGACTGAGCGATGCAGTTTAGAAAAACCGTAAGGGGGCCGACATTTAGCGTATTTAAACTTTACGTTTAAGCATAAGGTGTTAATATTATTAAACTTTTTGCTATGAAATGTAGATGTTTAGGTACGTGTGTGCAAACGTGGCCACTTGAGCGACGTATTTTTGTTCCTGATCCTTAATCTAGTAATATTATTGATCGAAGATTTTAAAATTGAATGTGGCGGACCTGTAATACCATCATCCGCTGTGTTGGGGTGCGATGGGGTTGAAACGTTTAAAAATAATTAGTAACCGTCAGGATGGCTGATCCAAACGAGATATGTACATGAGACCATGTGCACTGTTTACTTCCTATTTACACTTTTAATGAAATATTTGCTACCTTTGCGTTAAGAGAAATATCAAAGAATTAAAGTTGTCAGCCATTCTGACGTCAGGTTGGCTGACCACTTTCAAGTTCCCAAATATTTACATTACAACGCAGTTAATACAACGCTAAAACTGCGTTGTAAAAGTAAATATTTACATTGTGGTCAGCCAACCTGACGTCAAAATGGCTGACCACTTTATTTCTTTGATATCTTTCTTAACCCAAAGGTAGCAAATATTTAATTATAGGTAGTAAATAGTAGCAAATAGGTAGTGGTACATGGTCTCATGAACATTTCTCGTTTGGTTAAGCCATCCTGACGGTCACAGCTAGTTACTCATTATTAAAATAATTTTCTTTTGATCTCAACCGAAAAGGCGAAAGTACCCTCAACGTTGTCATACAACACAACAAAGAACAGAACAGGGTAAAATAAACTTATACCAGGCCTGTGTACGAGTAAACACCACATGCCCTAAAATGTATAATATTCTTAACTTACCCATAACTAAAAATGTAATGGTTCATATTTTGTAATTTTTGTACTTTCTCGGGTTTTTAGGAAGTCAGCTGTAAAATCCATTCGGGAAGGAAGGTTTGCAACGAATGAAAGGCAAACAAACTCTACAATACGAGCTATTTATTATAATTATCATAATCTATTTACAAGACGACGGCGGCGGCCACGGAGGGCGCGGGGGCGCGGCCGCGCCCCCCCCAGCGCGCGTCAGAGTGCGGCCAGCGCACGTCCGTGCACCGGCGCGTGCGGCACGTGCGTGTGCGGCACGTGCGTGTGCGACACGTGCGTGTGCGGCACGTGCGCGTGCAGGTGCGCCGGCGGCTCCGGCTCGTCCAGGTCCAGCGCCGCGTCGATCATCGTGGTGTCGTGCAGCAGGCGCAGGCGCGACGCGCTCAGGCCGGGCGGCGCGCGCGGGGTCGCGGCCAGCGCCAGCGCGGGCGGCGGGGAGCGCGGCCGGCGCCGGCGCTCCGGCCGCGGCGACGGCGTGCGCTGCAGCGGCACGGGGTCCAGGTCCAGCGAGCGGTTCATGTAGGCGTGGCGCGCCGGCGACCCGCCCTCGAACAGATTGGTGTAGCTGCCGCCGAGCGCGCCTGCAACCGGGAGAGCGACGGTCAAGAGCGGGGCGCGAGGGGAGGAGGGGAGGAGGGGAGGGGAGGGCGGCGGCCTACCGTCGCGCACGGCGAGCTGCAGCGGCTGCGCGGTGAGCGGCGCGGGCGGGGCGGCGGGCGCGGGCGCGGGCGCGGGCGCGGGCGGCGCCGCGCTCAGTGCTCGCACGAAGTTCGGCGGCAGCTCGTCGTCGACCGTGAATACGCCGCGTCTGCGACACAAACAAGACATGAGAGCGATCGAGCGCCGGGACCCGGAAGCGCTAGTACAGGCCGCAGAGCGTGCACGCACCGGTCGATGAGGCTGGGCGCCATGGGGCCGCACAGGACGTGCCAGCAGTTGGCGCACGCGTTGCCGCGAGAGTACGGGTTCGGATTTGACACGCCGCGACGTGTCGAAAACGAGCCCTTGATCTGAAAACAATGAATACCGTCATCAGCAATGTGCGGGGCGCTCCTTAGAACGACGCACGACACGGTCGGGTCTCTCACTCACGTCCTCGTTGGTGGTCTGGTCGGTGGAGGCGAGGTAGGTGTGGAAGCCGGCCAGGCCCAGCACGGACCACACGGACAGGAAGCACACGGCCGCCACCACGGCGGACGCGGGCGTGGCGCGCAGAGCGGCCGCCAGCCCCGCGCCGCGCGCCAGCAGCGCCACGTGCGTCACGGCGCACGCGAACACGAACACGGCCAGGAACGACAGCGACACCACGAACGTGTAGAAGTAGCGGTAGTTACGCTTGCCCACGCAGTTGCCCACCCAGGGGCAGTGGTGGTCGAAGCGGTCCACGCAGTTGTCGCACAGCGAGCAGTGCGAGGCGCGCGGCGGGCGGAACATCTTGCAGGTGAAGCAGTACTTGAGCTTGACGGGGCGGCCGCACACCAGCACCTCGCGCGCGCGGGGCGGCGGCCGGCCCGCCTCGCTGGCCTCCAGCGCCGCCGCCTCGGCCGGCGCGGCGCGCGGGATGATGCCCGGGTCCGACAGCGCCGTGCGCAGCAGCGCCGCCAGCGTCAGCGCGCACAGCGCCGCGCCCGCCGCCGGCACCGCGGCCGACACGCGCGCCGCCAGGAACGGGCAGTCGAAGGCGAAGTGCAGCGCGCACGTGCCGCAGATGAGCGCCAGCGTGAGCGCGAACACGCCGGAGCGCGGCGCCGTCATGAGCCGCCCGTCGCACCAGAACCGGTTGCGGCCCGCGAACACCTCCCACTTGCGCGTCACGCGCCGCGAGGCCATCGCCGCATCACCCCCCCCGCCGCACCCCACCCGCACCGCGCCCACCGCGCCCACCGCACCCGCGACCGCAGCGCCTACAACACGACCATATTACCGTCTACAACTCCATGCTTGCGCATTGCAATCTCGAATTTAATTTACAGTAATGGAGGATTACTCATTTGTATGAATGAATCATGGCCACTTATCATTACATATTTTGATTGTCAGTGTTGCTGCTGCATGTAATCAGTAACTATCAGGAGCAGAGCTATTAACAATCAGCCAGCTGTTATCAATACATATGAAATTGTCAAGGTCTCTACCTATCAATAATAAGGTTTTCGTACATAAAAGAATGCAAATAAAACTTGCAAGAATTTTTGAAAGGCATTTGAATTTTGAGTGGCCTGCCTTCGCCATTTTAAGTTATTTTCAAAATATTAATTAAGTAATTCTTCTTCTTAGCATGTTGATGGCAAATCTATCATGGGGTTTTGGTTTTCCACACTTAGTCCTTGAAGTGGACCATTGTGCGTGTTGATGGCAAATTTTTATTAAATAATTATGTTATGTTTGGCCCAAAATTAAGCAATATGTGCAATCTGCATGCTGATGCAGTCATTGTATAGTGGTAATAAATATAATTCACCAATAATACCAAATAAGTTATCGAAATACAAACAATCTAAGTTGTACTGATATAAAGGACATAGGTAACTTTGATAGATAAAAAACGTAAAATGCCATAAGTTAGGTTGGGCAGTGTTCATACTTTTGACCCTTTTATTTGAGTAGTGAGAGTACCCACACCAAGCTGAGCTCAGTACTGGGACCAGACAAGTTTGCATTCTGTAGACTAATTGCTTACATGTTTCCACTACCTATAAAGGTGATCACTAATAGGTTGGCGCCCTGTCTTTATTAGTCTTTATAGACACGGTGAACCTATTGGTGATCACAGTAAAGATAAACAAGTTTATAAAAATTACCTACCACCAAACACAGCATCACTAGGCAATGGCATAGAATTTAAATATATTTTTTCTACACAAGATTGATCTCTTTTTTTTATAAAGTGTCACATTGTACCTGACAGGCACATGATACCTTTGAAACACAAATCAGACACTAATGTTTGCTAGGCTAACACCTAAACTTACCCCAGCCACAATATGAAACACAAATCAGACACTAATGTTTGCTAGGCTAACACCTAAACTTACCCCAGCCACAATAATTATGAAACACAAATCAGACACTAATGTTTGCTAGGCTAACACCTAAACTTACCCCAGCCACAATAATTATGAAACACAAATCAGACACTAATGTTTGCTAGGCTAACACCTAAACTTACCCCAGCCACAATATGGCCAGAGAATGTTGATCTATGATGACACACATGCCTTGACAACCTTACCACTACAGACATGTTATGTTAAACATTGAATGTTGAGGAAGGAAGGAAGCTCAAAATGTAAAACACAAAACACCTATTACTATCACTGAGGTCTACAACTACACTGAAAAAAGTTCTAAACTTAAATCACTTGATAGAGTCAGCTTTAATAGCCATGAAACCTGAACGTGCTGCCCTCATTTCGTTCAGCACGTCATAAAAGGTGATACATATCAATAATTATAATCTTGCATGTGTCCTCTTCGATGGGTGGAGTAACTGGCTCGGCATGTTCTGGCCGGTACGTAGTGGAGACATTGCTCAGCACTAAAAATAAACTCACCTCAATTACAATAACAGAAGATGTCCTGGAGATGACAAGCTGTCCATAATATTACAGTCCTTCAGATTGAAAAGATTGTTTTCAACTTCGATAGTATTCTTGTTTGATGTCAACACGAATTATGAATGAGCACTTTTTGCTTATAAACACCTTAATACGAATATTGTGATCTTATTTCTAGATATTGGATTTAATTATCTTGCTCACTTGATAGTTTTAAGGAAATAAAAACTAACTAAAACTTTCTTGTTTTATAAATGACAGATGTATCATTTTATCTGTGTTAAATGACAGCACAGAGTATATAATCAACAGATTAGATATTAGTCGCTATAATAGCTAGTATAATCAAGGAACTCACTAAAATACGTTTTAATTAAATGACAGATGTGGATTGTCACAGAAAATGAATTATTATTTTACATCTATTCTGGAACAGTTACACACAGACGTATGAAGAGTAGTACGTCTGTGCAGTTACACCCACAGACGTATAACTTTATACGTCTGTGGTTACACCATATAATACTTGCAATGACCATGAACGAGATTTGTAGTGCGGCATGGATATTTTGGCTAATAGCCGTAGTCTGAACTCTGAACTAACACTACCATAATGTTTGTTGTTGTTGTTGTTTGTTGTTGTTGTGAGGAAATTACCACACTGAATCGAATGATTCTGTCTAGTCAGATCAAGCGATATAATAAAACTTAACATTTATCAAACATCTACAAAGCCTATAATGTTCAGTCATTCACAAATAAAAAAATACTAATTAAAAAATAACTACTACTATAATTTTCATCAGTGCTAAATAGTAAAATCACTACTACTATAATTTTCATCAGTGCAGAATCTGAGCAAAATATGAAAAAAAAATTAAAAGCTATTGTATAAATCTGTACAGAAAAAAAGAAAATGAGATTGAGAAGAACGGTTATTTTGTGACCCAGACCCAAATCGAACGAAATTTTCAAAGAAAGTGCTGCCATCTGTGTGTCTGTTTTATCGAGAACAGCTATTTTAGACTACTTGTCAGTGAAGTAGATAGCCTAGTAGCGGTGACAGCGGTTGCCTTTAAAAGTTCGAATCCTCAGTCAAGAATTAATTTCTGTATTTATTTGGTTGAACCAAAACTAACAGCGCTATCTAACAGTTTAGGTACACAGTTTTAGAAACGAAAACCAGAGTTGCGCATCTATCTTGTATTACACAGTGTGTCCATCATAATTCATTACAGTCGCAGCAGAAACGTCTTGGCAAGGGACTGCGACTGGAAATAAATATCGCTGGACATTAACACACAGCGCCACCTAGTGCCACACTAAGCAAGGCTTGTGTCGTGGACACTAGATAGTTGATATACTACATATATACTTTTTTGTTTGTAAATACATACTTATTATACATATAAACATCCATGACTCGGAAACAAATGTCCGTGCTCATCACACAAACATTTGCTCCTACCGGGATTCGAACCCAGGACCCTAAGAACGTAAGGCAGCGTCACTACCACTACGCCAATCGGGTCGTCGAGAAAACGAGAATATTCGTCTACAATGGTCAGTAAGTACTTGTTAGACGAAGATGACGGTACTGGTCCTTTAAAATTTCAAATCGATATTCAGTCTTTCGAACGGTGTAGTAGCTTTTATCAATGTGCTGTTATTTTTGAAAAAACGAGGTTTCACAACTGCACAGACTGAACATGCATTTTTGTCACGTCATCTACCGAAAATGGTAGATTCTTACTTCGTACCCAGTGAAACATCCGTGTAATGCCCGGATGACATAGTTCATTATGCAAGTCCTTCAACTTAGATTCTGAATGAATAGCGCATTTCCTGGTCTATAGACAATATCATATTTGTAGCAAGATAATTCTAATCGCCATCTCTCTACCTTTTCGTTTTTTATCATGCTTGTATGTGTTATAGTATTTTCATGTTTCAGACACTCTACACTTATGAGGAAATATAGTATTTACACACTATAGGTTCTTACACTTGATACTTTCATTCATACTCATTATCCTTGCATATTTTTTTACATCTAAGTCGCGCTTTGGCAGTAACTATTTTAGCTCGCGTTATATTCGATCTAGAACGATGTTTTAACATCGATTTTAGCTATTCTATTCTATTTTTGATGAATGGCAATTGAAGCCGATGTCGACTATTCTGCCAATGTCGAAAGTGAAATGGAACGGCAAGTGAGTGTACTTAAAAACTACGGTTGATACAGTTGATTATATACTCTGTGGATACAGTTGCGGTTGCGACTGAAAGGAAATTAATTTCTCAATATTTACTTTTTTGACATTACGTCAATTGTCAAGCTGTCAGTTACTTTTCCTTTACTTTTAATTTTCTTACTGGCCTAGGCCTATGAAGGTTTCTTTTGAGAATGTATTTTAGAGTTAATTACGATTGTTTACTAAATAACAGTATCTTATCTTACTTTTATAAAATTAATTAGCACGCTCACAGAATTCTTCGAGGAAGTTTTTTACTGAATAATACTGGTCGTTTTAAATACAGGCAACTCACATTTTTGATTTTAAAATCAAAATAATCTAGAGAGAATGAAAGAACTAAAATAAAACAACTGATGTGGAAAAACTGCTGATTTTTGGGTATAAAAGGGAATTCCTGACACATTCGAGTCAGTCTACAACGGGATCTGAAGTGAGATACTTCTCTTAACAAGTCACTGGTATCACGGGTGAAGTTCGCCCTTTGAAGGAGACTGTGTGGTGGCGCTGACGCCCTGACGCGCCCCAACACTTCCCGGAGGAAAGCTGTACTCCACGCTCTCTACAGAGCTGGACCAGAAAATTACATTGCCTGTCGCCCTGAAGCGCCCCAAGCCTGGAAGCCTGTCCTGGAATCAGTTCGCCTCTGCAGAGTTGGACCAGGAGGCTGCCCAGCTGTACTCCACGCTCTCTACAGAGCTGGACCAGAAAATTTACCTTGCCTGTCGCCCTGAAGCGCCCCAAACCTTGAAGCCTGTCCTGGAAGCTGTTCGCCTCTACAGAGCTGGACCAGGAGGTTACCAAGTATAGTTAAAACTTCCTATAAACATTTTCAAATTTAATCTATGAAGCGTGAGATAGGTAGGTCATGTCCGTTTTAATTTGATTTATTAAATTTAATTGTTTGTGTTTTCCTTTTTTTATTTGGGATAAGTAACACGACAGTGTGCGATTGAACATAAAAGAAACTGATCGTTGGTCTGTGATAAGTCGAAAAGATCTTCCAATCAAGTAGTGCCGCCACTTACTGAGAGCTTCGACAATGGCATACGCTTCCTTTTCTATAGCTGAATGTCACTTTTCAGCTTTGGATAGTGTACGCGAAAAGAATGCTACTGGGCGTCCTTCTTGGGTCAATGTAGCCGCAATAGCATTATCGGAGGCATCTGTTTCGATTGTAAACATTTTGTTTTCGTCGATAGCAAATATTGTAGACTTAGCAATGCAGTTCTTTAGATCTTCAAAAGCAGATTTAGCTTCATCATTTAATGGGAATTCTGGATTCACGAGGCTATGTATTATTTCCGAAAATTTTGGTATCCACTTGGAGTAATGCGAAAACATACCGAGAGCTCGTTTAAGTGAAGTATTGTCAGTTGGTATGGGCATGCTTAGTCATGGCTGGAGTCGGTCTGGATCAGGTTTAATGGACTTTTTCGAAATGTTATATACGAGTAGGTTAATTGTGTTTATTGAAAACGCCGATTTCTCTTTGTTAACAGTCAAACTGTACTTGTCAACTGCATCCATGAATCTTTTTAAATTCTTATTTAAAAAGATTCATGGATGATGATTCATTTTTTCTTTTTCATTTTTATTTTTTTTTTCTTATCATGTTCTTCCTTGTCTTTTCCGCATACAGTGACGTCATCTAAATAGGCATATGTATCTGCCAAATGCTCTTCTTTTATTAACCAGTCCATGACTCTTTGAAATCCACTGACTCCATTTGTCACGCCAAACGGAATACGACAAAATTGATACAGTTTCCCGCACGCCTCAAATGCCGTGTATTGTTTTTCTGCTTCCATTAAAGAAACCTGATGGTAAGCGCTTTTTAAATCAATTTTAGAAAAGAAATTGTATCTTGAAATGTCATTCACCATCTTTTCTATGTTTGGTAAAGGGTAGGCATCCAAATCGGTGTATTTATTAATGGTCTGGGAATAGTCAATTACCAATCGTTTGCGGTGATTTTCATTTTTGGTGACTAGAACTTGTGCTCGCCAAGGTGATCTGCTCTCTTCGATAACTCCGTCTGCTAATAGCTGATTTATTTCAGTTTCTATGAATTTCAGATCATCGTTACTGTATTTTCTAGACTTAACAGCAATTGGTAAGCAGTTCGAATGTAAATTCTAAAATAAAGGATCTGCTGGAACAGATGAAGCCAGCACACTACATATTTGTAATGGTTTTCTAGATCCACCGAAATTAATTTCAAGTTTTGAGTGTTCTTTCAGTATATTAAACAACACCAACTCTTAAAGTATTAAACATACAGTTGTGAATTTTATGTTGTATTGTAGCTTAGCTCAAAATCTGTCGATCTAGTAAAAAAAATGAAAAAGTTGTCTGGCGTGTTTTTGTAGTAGAGGTTTTCTTTTTGACAATTTAAAAAAAATATAGTTTCCAAGAACTCGATAGATGGCGGTGATCAGACTACGTTACAGGGTATAAAAGCCAAAACGCTTGAAAAAACACACGTCACATACGCTCGTTGAATGACACTTTCGTTTGCATAAGCTTCCGAATATAATCATTAGGTCCAAGTGATATTATGTGACGTTCTGTTCCTTGCAGTAACGTAGTCAGACCAGCGCCATCTTTCCAGCGACTAGGGAAGAGTTGAAAAAGAAAATCCCTCATAAACAATAATGGTTGAATCGCATAATGTTTCGTTTTATTTTTGACTTTCATTTTTTGTTTTCAAACGTTGTGGAATTGTGAACACATTGCTTTGTAATGCAGACGGTAGACAATGTTATTGCATTTCAAATAAGCTTATTTTTGTCTCAATATGACTAAAACTTTGATAGATATGATTTTTGTGTTGCACTCACATAATAATATAGCATATTTAAACAAAAAAAAACAAAATGGCTGCCACATAGCGGGTAAGTGTATTGGACCCAAGCCCAGAGTGTACTTGTACTTTAAAATAGTTTAAATTTAAGGGGGATGCTCCAAATAGCCCGCGAAATTCAAAATTTTTACGTTTTTTGCAATTTGCTTATGAACTTGGAGGGTTGTATTGACGATTTTGATGATTATAATTCTGTAACTGAATACGTCTTACAGTCGCGACCAATACGTTTATCAACATAAAACTTAGCACTGCCTTGGAAATTGCAAAAAACGTAAGAAAATTTGAATTTCGCGGGCCACCCCGACGCTTTCACCATAAGTACTCGTATTTAGAATATCGCTAGTCCATGTCCGGACACATTAAGTGTATTAACTATGCCAGTAGGTACCTTGAGTGTGTCTTATCTAAATTGGCATTGTCATTTTAAATATAATTATTTGCTATGATGCTATCACATGGTTTTTGTACTTTCCATCGGTCAATTCTTTAAGTACTACAATTTTATGTTTTATTTACTACTCTTTTTTGCCAAGCTGTACATTTTTTATGTGAGAGACCCGTGCGTCTCCTTTGTAGAATAAAATTAAGTCAATGTCTGCTGCTGTTCCCCGTAGCAGCAGGCCATAAGACATAGTACTGTGGAAATAAACATAGTATACTAACCTAGCTGTGGTTACATCAGTTAACTGCCTTATTTTCTTTACTGCATATGATGCAGCTGAGCTTAACCTACCCGAAAGAGTTCTAACGCTTGAAAAAACACACGTCATACACGCTCGTTGACTGACACTTTCGTTTCATTAGGTTTTCCAATGTAACCATTAGGTCCAAGTGAAATTATGTGACGTTCTGTTGCAGTAACCAAGGAACTTATAAGTTCCTTGGCAGTAATCTAGTCAGACCAACGCCATCTATCCAGCGACTAGGGAAGAGTTGAAAAAGAAAATCCGTCATTATCACAGGTCTGTGGTCATTATGGTACCATCATAATAGAATCACAATTATTTATTTTGCTCTTTTACGTAATTCACACTTAGTGGCTGACGATGTTGGGTCCATTATACTCTACCATTATTTTGTTCAGCGATTCGTTCTGTGCCATTTCCGGGACTATTTACTCTATGGTGAGTCTCGAAATCCGTGTTCGTACTTGTTATTTACAGATAATACGATGCCTAGTGTCATTGTAGGTACCCTTCATGGTACTTTGTATTCTGTGGTAAACGTAGTGATTATATACTCTGTGTTCTGCTGTGGTGTCAAAATTATGCCACATGACATTTGGCGGTTTGGCATTTTCTGATTTCCAGCTGTTGGTGTTGAGTTTTGTGCGTCGATAACGATTGTCACACGTAGCATCACAGTTGTAGTTACTCATGATCTCATGAAAATTACTCTAACAAAAGGTCGTGAAGATACATACAATTTTATATATAAACATGTCCTCGTTGACAGCTAATCAGACTATTAAATAACGCATTGTCGATTATGTTAAATGTATCAATGTTTTTATATGTTAATTTGTAAATATTCATAAAAACAACATTTTTCCGGATGTCAACTCGTAATTCTGCTAGTATCATTATAAAAATGGATGCATTATGATCTTTGCAAGCCAAATATGGGGTTGTTTGGAGTAGTAGGAAGTGGCGTTAGCTGGACGTCGTGATCACTCTGCGCTATGGGGTTAGACGGGTCACGGCGAGAATCACTGGTGGTGGTCGCGCTGTGCCTGGCGTGGTACGCCGCCAGTTCGGCCAGCAACGTGGTGGGCAAGTTGGTGCTCACGGACTTCCCGTACCCCGTGACGGTGACAATGGTGCAGCTGCTGAGCATCGTGCTGTGCAGCGCACCCGCCTTCGCGTTGTGCGGCGTACGGCGCGCGCCTGATTTCCCGCGCCGCTACTACTGGCGCACACTTGTGCCGCTCGCCTTCGCCAAGTTCCTCACCACTATATGTTCGCAAGTGTCCATTTGGAAAGTGCCGATCTCCTATGCTCACACAGGTTAACCTTTAAAATGCTTTTAAATAAAATGAGCAGCGGTAAAGGCCTTAACTTTCAAGTGCTTGTGGGTTTCATGATTTATAAATTTTGAGTGATGTCCACTTCACTGGGCCTGGGATGTGAATTGGATTACTACCAAGTTTAGTAATGGCATGGGGTGTGGGGTCTTGCAGTGAAGGCGACGACGCCGCTGTGGACGGCGGGGCTGGCGTGGCTGCTGTTCGGCGAGCGACAGACGCGTGGCGTGCAGCTAGCGCTGGTGGTGATCGCGCTGGGTGTGGGCGTGGCGTCAGCCACGGAGCTGCAGTTCGACGCGCTGGGGCTGGGCGCGGCGCTGGCGGCCGCGGCACTGCTGAGCTTGCAGCACCTGTACTCCAAGCGAGTGCTGCGTGACACGGGCGTGCACCACCTGCGCCTGCTGCAGCTGCTGGGCCGCCTGGCGCTGGCGCTGTTCACGCCACTGTGGGCGTGGAACGACGGCGCGGCGTTACTGGCGGGCGCGGCGCCGCGCGCGGGCTGGGCGGCCGGTGGCGCTCTGCTGGCGGCGGACGGAGCGCTGGCGTGGCTGCAGGCCGTGGCGGCCTTCAGTGTGCTGTCGCGGGTGTCGCCGCTGGCGTACGCCGTGGCGTCGGCGGCCAAGCGCGCGGCCGTGGTGGGCGCGTCGCTGCTGCTGCTGCACAACCCGGCGCCGCCGCTGAACCTGGCGGGTATGGCGCTGGCGGCGCTGGGTGTGCTGGCCTACAACCGCGCCAAGCTGCAAGCGCGCCGTCAGCCTGCGCTGCCCGTCTGACCCGGCTCCGGCTCGATGGTATTGCTATCATCATTGCTAGGTGGAATTAGACACAAACGATTTCAGTTGGGCCACTTAAATAAGTGTTTGGAATATCAGTGCTTATCTTTATAAATTTAACATAAATTTCAAGAAAGACCATAACCTAGAATTTATAAATTTGATAAGTACTGCTTTTTTTTAATTGTCAGATATAAACTTTATTCGAGAGCAAAATAATATCCTTGTTAAATAAAGTGGCGATGGAAAAATCAGACCAAAATTATATTTTTATACCACGATGCATCTCTCCATAGATTGCATAATAAATAAATAATTGACTATCAAAATTTTTGTGTTAAAATACGAAAGTTTTTGGTGTTGACATATAGTTTTGTTCTGTTGGATGCGTTAGTACATAAAGCATCGGCAGTGGAGACAATAAAATGCAGACGAACTAACCTTGCTAAGGGTTGCGGATGCCTTGCCTGCTTAGCTAGATGAGGCGCAACCGTCAGCGGCGGTTACTGATATTGTAGGTATATAATTGTATCGTGAGGTTATAAAATAACCCCGATAATTAAAACATCGGGTGCTGATTTAAAGTAAGAATTTCATGTTCATATTTAGTTCTTTCAATCATTCATAAGTACGTTTTTTGACTTGTTACTAATACTTTTGTAACAAACACTGTACAAGTCATCAAAGTAATTTTCAGTATTGTAGCTAGTGTTCAGCTTTGCCGTTTGTTTAAAAAAAATAACTTAGATATTTTTTTAACCCTTATTAAAACACTGGGAGCTATTACTTCCCACATCTCAGATTGAAGTAAACCGTGTTTTATTTTTATACAGGGTTACTGGTAACTCGACGTATTCCTTGCAGGACGTTATAGTAGGGTTATAATGCAACAAATTAAGCCACCAAATGTTCTACCGAAATTCAGTGGTTATTGAGTTAGGTCGATTTTTAGTTTTTTATGAAAAATCCCAGATTTAATCATTTAAAGCCAATTTAAAAAGGATTTACGGCGCGAATGTACTGAAATTTAATTTATTATCATAGCTGACGGTACAGCAGACCTTTTGAAATAATTAAAAGTTTAAAAAATTGTACATCTTTAGGAAAAATCACTTATGAAACAATTTTTTTCTGTAATTTTTGCCATTCCGACATAAAAAGATGTTGTATAGTGAAAAAAAATAATACTACGCCAGATGTAAAAAATACTAGAAAAATATCCTTGTCTTATCAGCTCTCTAAAATGGTATAAATCTTATTGAAAAGTCATGAACAACATATTATGAAAATCGTTTTTGATTTAGTACAGGAAGGCGTTCATCCATCGTTCATCTCATAAAAGGTATTCGGAAAATCAAATTAAACAATTCCGTGAACACTATTTTAGTTTTAATCAATATCAATCACACCGGCAAAGCTGTTGGTAACTTTGTGAGCAAACATGTTAGTACGAGAGCCCATGTTCAAAATGTTTGCCTCAACCTTTTACGATCAAATCCGTTAAAATGTAAATTGGTTAAATTATTGTGATTCCAAAAATACTTACTTCAGTTACTTGCCTGACTGCGTTTTCAAATAAGCTCAAAGTTTTGATCTAATCCGTCTGATTTGATTTAAATAATGTAAAACAGTATGTAGTTAATTTTGAATACCATAAACACAATATTCGGACACCAGTAGCATCGCATTGCAAACAGTCTGCAAATCTTGTTTTCGACTGACATTGGTCAGTCGATGCGAATATTTAATTTTTAATACTGTTTAACGGGGATGTCGGTGAAATCGGGCATCTAAACTGTTAAGTACTCACTTGGTTCATTTCAAGATGGCTGCCCAGTCGTTGCACTTGCTTTGCGATACTTGATTTAGGCGGTAAATTCAAATGTCACACTGTCATTGTCTTTTCCTATTTACTTAGATATGTAATACACCACATGCCTTCCCCCATTGTCTTAATTAAAGTTTACTACTATTTTAACCTAACTATCTACTATTTACACTATTTTACATTTGTTTTATTTTAGTTATTTCGTAAACTATCCCCCTCGTATGTTACCACTGCATTTGCTGGTATGCCTAGTAGGTCACGCATTTCGTTGTTAGGTCCTGGAGCATCATTCGAATCGCGTCGTCTCAGTTGGTTCACATGTCTTGTAACTATTGGTCCATCTAATATCTTTACTAGGAACCGAACCGGACCTTTGATCCTAAAGATCTCTCCTTTAACCCACTTCTCCCCTCTTGAATAGTTGCGTAGCCATACCCTGTCTTGTAGTCTAAATGCTCTTACTGGTACTTCCATGTTGCTTTCAATCTGTCTTTCAGCAATCGGTTTACACGAAAAGGGATGTATCATGTCAAAACGTGTTCTGAATCGACGTTTATTCAGCAATTCTGCCGGTGATTTACCCGTAACAGAGCTTGGAGCTATCCTCAAACCAAACAGCAGCCGTGGTAGAATTATATCAATATCTGTCCCAGTCAAGCTATGCAATTTCCTTTTGACAGTCTGCACAAATCTTTCAGCTTGACCATTTGAGGATGGAGAATACGGTGGTGTCAGTACATGTTTAATGCCATTACATTTCATGAAATTTTTGAATTCTTCTGAAGTAAAAGCTGTTCCATTATCTGATACTAGCACTTCAGGCAACCCTTGTTCAGCAAAAATTTGTCTCAATGCTTTAATTGCACATTCACTTGATGTTGATCTCACAATTTTTACTTCTGGCCATTTCGAATACGGATCTACCACAATTAAATACATCCTTCGATCTACTGGTCCGGCAAAATCGATATGCAAGCGTTGCCATGGGTTAGAAGGAGTAATCCAAGAATGCGCTGTGCTACTTGGCATGTTTCTATTTACCTGACAACTGTCACAATTTGCTACTAATGCTTCAATCTCATGATCCAACCCTGGCCACCAGAAATAGCTTCTTGCGATTGATTTCGATATCACTATACCATCATGAGTTTCATGTAAAGCTTGTAACATATATTCTCGCATTGGTGGCGGTATAACTACTCGAGTGCCCCATATTATGCAGTCATTTGTAACTGACAGTTCTTTTCTCTTCAGCCAGTATAATTTTAAATTACTTTCGGTTACAGTATCAGGCCATCCATGTAATATCCAGAATCTCACTTTCGATAGAATTTCATCTCGACCAGTCTCTTGTGCAATATCTTTTGCTGAATACTGTACTGCACTTGGTGTTTCTGACAGCAACAAAATGTCTTCCACATCCTCAATATTTTGTTCCACCTCTTCATTCTCTATTGGCCATCTACTGAGAGCATCCGCATTTCCAATACTAGTACCACATTTATATATCAAGTCATAATCATGTGAGTTTAGTTTCAATGCCCATCTCATCATCCTCGGGGACAAAACTTTTGGAATAGCCTTGTTAGGGCTAAAAATCCCAAGTAATGGCTTATGATCTGTATATATTACTATATGTCTTCCGTACACATACTGATTGAATTTATCCAAACCGAATATGATAGATGCTGCTTCTTTATCAATTTGAGCATAGTTACGTTCTGACTTTGATAAAGTCCTAGATCCCATTGCAATAGGCTTTTCGGAACCATCCTCCATAATATGGGATAACACGGCTCCTACCCCATATTCTGAAGCATCACATGTTAATGTAACCTTCCTACTATTATCAAAGTGTACTAATGTGTCTTTACTTGATAATAAGGCTTTGGCCTTTTGAAATGCTTCTGCTTCTATTTTACCCCACTTCCATAAGGCACCTTTATCTAGAAGTCTATACAGAGGCTCTAATAACGTAGCTTTGTTCTTCATAAACCTGTCATAAAAATTCAGCAATCCTAAAAAAGCTTGCAACTCTTTAACATTCTTAGGGCAACTAGCATTTTCAATTAATCTGATTTTTTGATCACTAGGATGGATACCGTCTTTGTCCACTACATATCCTAAGAATTCAACTTTATTTGTTGCAAACTCACACTTCTTACGATTCAGCCTTAGTCCCACATCTCGGAGACACACTAATACCTTTTCCAGTCTTTCGTTATGTTGTCTCTCATTACCACTTATTAAGATATCGTCGAGCAACACCGTTACTCCTTTAATGCTTGCCAATGTTGTTGACATAACCCTTTGAAAAATACCTGGGCACGCCTTTAAACCATAAGGTAATCTCTTCATTTTATATAAACCCTTTAATGTATTAATAGTCAAAAGCATACCTGTTTCATCCGATACTTTTAGTTGTGTGTAAGCTTCTTTCAGATCTAATTTTGTAAAAATTACTCCACCTGCCACCTCTGATAAACACTCGTTAATTGTTGGTTGCGGGTAGGTATCCGTTTCAGAAGCCAAATTCACAGTCAATCGGTAGTCTCCACACAACCGAATACTCCCATCACGTTTCACTACTGGCACTACAGGTGTTGCCCAGCTTGCATATGCTATTGGTTCCAGTACTCCAACACTGACTAGCCTATCTATTTCTTCACAAACTCTATCTCTTATCGCAAATGGTACCGGTCTGCTTCTCATGAATATTGGCTGTACATCTTTCTTGCACTTAATTACCACTTCAGGTCCTTTGTATTCACCAAGTCCTTCAAAAATTTCTTTATATTTTTCTAGCAATCCATTTAGAGATTCATCCATACTTTGTAAGGAATTTATATAATTTAAACCTTCAACTGATATTCCCAGAGCCTTAAACCAGTTTCTGCCAAGGAGGTTACCTCGCCCCTGTCCAATAATTATTTGCAAGTAACCTTTGAAGTTTTTATGTTCAATAAAAACATTGGTCTTGCCATGCACCTTCACCTTAGCATCAGTCCAGGTGTGTAAGTTTAACTTACACTCTTGTAACTGCAATCCGTTGGGCCAAACTAATTCTGCTTGCTCACGTGACATAATGGTATACGAACACCCTGAATCCACCTCAAACTTAATTAACTTCTTGTTCATATAAAGCTCTGTAAATATTGCTGGTTCACGGTGTGCACCTCCCACACAATATATTCCATTCATAAATTCCTCTTCCTTTGCTTGAATCTCTTTGACATCACCTGTGCGACTATTATTTTTTCTACACATTTTAGCTATGTGGCCTGACTTATTGCACGCATTACATTTAGCAGTGATAAACTTACATTTATGATACAAGTGGTTTCCTCCACATCTGTAGCAGTACAACTTCTTCTTGTCCTCTCCTACAACGTTTACCTCCATTGGTTCCGCCTCACTACTGCTGGTGCCCGCCGTGCATGCGATCGATGGTTCCTCACTGATCGGTATTTTTAGCGTTTTTAGGTCTTCTACACACCTTTCTGCTTGCAGTGCCAACTCCACAGCAGTTGCATAAGTCAGATTAGACTTTTTTAACAAACTCTCTTGTAGTTTAATATTACTTACCCCACAGACTATCCTATCTCTTAGGGTCCTTTCCAAATCAATAAAATTGCAAAATCTACACATTTTCCTAAGCGTTGCGATGTAATCTTGGATCGGTTCGTTTTTTCCTTGCTTCCTAGTGTGAAATTTATACGATTCTACTATCTCATTTGGTTGTGGACTGAAGTGGTCATCTAGTTTTTTTTCAACGTCAACTAACTTAACCTCACTCACAGTCTTGGGAAATATTAAGGATTTGACTAAATTATAAAGATCGCTACCGCACGATGCGAAAAATACGGCTTTTTGCTTGTTTGGTTCCGTTGTCCCATGTGCTAACAAGAAATATCCAAACCTCTCTTTATACGACTCCCAATCCCCAGTTTTTATATCAAACTGTTCAAACCTAATATCAGCCATTTTTTAAAACGTTTATCACTACTATTTCACTGATTTTATAAATTATTTCACGATTTTTTCTCGTCGCCACTGTTAAGTACTCACTTGGTTCATTTCAAGATGGCTGCCCAGTCGTTGCACTTGCTTTGCGATACTTGATTTAGGCGGTAAATTCAAATGTCACACTGTCATTGTCTTTTCCTATTTACTTAGATATGTAATACACCACATAAACAGTATTAAAAATTAAATATTCGCATCGACTGACCAATGTCAGTCGAAAACAAGATTTGCAGACTGTTTGCAATGCGATGCTACTGGTGTCCGAATATTGTGTTTATGGTATTCAAAATTAACTACATACTGTTTTACATTATTTAAATCAAATCAGACGGATTAGATCAAAACTTTGAGCTTATTTGAAAACGCAGTCAGGCAAGTAACTGAAGTAAGTATTTTTGGAATCACAATAATTTAACCAATTTACATTTTAACGGATTTGATCGTAAAAGGTTGAGGCAAACATTTTGAACATGGGCTCTCGTACTAACATGTTTGCTCACAAAGTTACCAACAGCTTTGCCGGTGTGATTGATATTGATTAAAACTAAAATAGTGTTCACGGAATTGTTTAATTTGATTTTCCGAATACCTTTTATGAGATGAACGATGGATGAACGCCTTCCTGTACTAAATCAAAAACGATAGTAGATGAACAAGCTCATTCTGAATAGGTTTAAGTTAAGATGGTATTGAGTTGAGTTGCCTAAGTATGCACAATAACGCGATATACTTTGGCAACCTAAGACGATCATGGTCTTGACGTAACTTTATTCGACAACATGTTACTAAGGTTACTAATTAATATTATTTATTCGTTAAACAGATGAATGAAGGTCGGTCCCCTAGACTATTTAATTGAGTGCGCGAACAGAGAATGCGTGTTCGCTGACTCGAGTCCACCGCTACTACGTGTGCTCTCACAAATGTGTGCGAACATTTCGGTGAACACGCGCATGTTTTGTTCATGATCACTAGAACGAGTCCACCGAAAAAAACATGTGGCACACTGGTAAAACGTTTAGTCGAACAAAACGTGTAAAAATGAATTATTTAAGTTTGAACATTGAAATTGATTAAAAATAATAATGTTTCTTGAAATTCTTTTCTTTGATTTTCCTCATACTTACCTGTCGAGAATATCACGCCGCCGGGCGACCGCGGGCGGGGAGCTGAGGCCGCGGAGGGGGCGCTCGAGCTGCGAGCGTGCACTGGCCGGCCCGGCACTAGCTAGCTACTAATATAGTAATCTGTGCCCGGCAGGCCGGCACTGCAGCATCGTCCACCGAGCGATTCATTACTTCTTTTTTTCTCGCCTATTTAAAGTTAATTGACCGTTTGTTTTCCTATGTAAATATCTTAATATTATACAGTCCACTAATATATCAAGACACCGCGTTTTAGTCCTCTCAACACCCTGAGGATATCACCCATTCCTCTTTATACCTTTTACCTTTTAATTCCTTTTTTACAAAATCAAAAACATTTTTCTTATCTTATTCCATAACTTTTCAATAAGATTTATATCATTTTAGAGAGCTGATAAGACAAGTATATTTTTCTAGTATTTTTTACATCTGGCGTAGTATTATTATTTTTCACTATACAACACCTTTTATGACGGAATGGCAAAAATTACAGAAAAAAATTGTTTCATAAGTGAAAAAAATTTTCTTAAAGGTGTACGACTTCTTAAACTTTTAATTATTTCAAAAGGTCTGCTGTACCGTCAGCTATGATAATAACTTAAATTTCAGTACATTCGCGCCGTAAATCCTTTTTAAATTGGCTTTAAATGATTAAATCTGGGATTTTTCATAAAAAACTAAAAATCGACCTAACTCAAAAACCACTGAATTTCGGTAGAACATTTGGTGGCTTAATTTGTTGCATTATAACCCTACTATAACGTCCTGCAAGGAATACGTCGAATTACCAGTAACCCTGTATGCATAAACCTAATGCAATGTAATATTTATCTATGCAATCTTAACATTTCAGAGAACCTTTTTTAATGGCAACACCTTTCAGAGAATTATTACATGTCATGGTAAACACACACACGTTGCCGCTGAAAGCGACCGCGACCGTTATTTTTAGTGTTTTGTGTAGTGTTGAAAAAAAATTAGGTAAGCAGATTTGAGTTAGCTATGTAAATTAGACTATATTTACGGTTGCGTGAAACGTAAACTATGCCATCCCAGTGTTCGTCACTGCAATCTACATTCAAACTTAGTAGGTACCTACCTACCTATTTATGTAACTTATTAGTTATTATTCGTTATTTCATGATCAGATAATTATTAGACAAATAGTTTCAATAGATTAGAATTTATTGTTTTATTTTGTTTTAGAAAAATGTCACTTAAAAAACTACTTAGGTAACTGAAAAGTTGATAGAAATTTTTTTAGAAGAGGATGATTGGCCTGGTAATGATTCCTAATACGTAATAAGTATAATTTCAAACTATATGAATAAAAAACTTCTATTAAAATAATAATTTATTGTATTGAATACCCGAGTGCCGAAAGTACTCACCAATACAAGTAACTTGCTACTACAAATTCATATCTAGCTAGAGCTTCTAAACTAAAAATGTATGTTGAAGTCATTTATTTTTCAATTTCTGAGTTCTTCCCTTAGTAAAAGAAACTTGCATTGATGAGTAATTTTACCTCCTTTTTTAAAAATCACGATCTATGTAATTTTTACGTTAAAATTTAATTCACAAGTTGAGCCAGGGCAACTAGCTAGTGTTTTAAAATATTGATGTCATACTGGACACTGGGAGCTATAGTTCCCACCTTTCCAACTTTTTTACAAGAGAGAACAGACGACGGGATACATACTTCCCACCAAAAAAGGGTACTTCCCCCCCACTAACCCCTCTTTTGTGTGTATTTTTGAAATCTACGACCCAAAATTACCCAGGAACGTATCTTACTTTTTTGTTAACTCCTCCACAGGCTCGCGTTTGAATAAGGGTTAAAATAAATGCCTATTTTTATTTTGTTTCTTTTTTGTTTTATTTATTTTACTAAAGCGGAAAGACAATGAGCACAGACACCGAAAGACAATAATCCACTATACTCGTAACCATGGTCTACTGATGAGGAGATGACCGCTGGAGGACACACTCGAGCTGCGGCAGCTTTCAAAATATACAACAAAAAAGACGAATTGTTTGTATTATATTTCGTACTCTAAAGTATAGGAATAGAATAGAATAATTAACGTATAGCAAAAAGTGTACCTACATTTAGGCGCAGTAGTAATTTTATTCTATAATTTGTGTTTTTATGAACCTAAACTACATGCAGGGTAACTGGATCTGGACCCACCATAGTCATTTACTAATCTAAGAGCCTGACCTTCAAGCATTGATATATTTTTTTGCATAATTTTTGTAGTTTGTTTTGTGGGTAGTCTTAAACATTGTGCAGACTGGCACACTTGTGTACTGGGTTGGTGGAGAATAAAACCACTAGGGTCATCGGGGGTCACTAGGGTGTGACGTGGACGTCGGACTGAACTAATACGCGATGGGTCGTACCGGGTGGCCGATGCGATCAGGGGTTTCCCATGCTTGATAGCAGTGTCAAAATTACGCTTGGAAAGGCATTTCATGAACTGCTGCACGGTAGGGATCCTAAGGTCTAGGTACATGTAGACTGTCTGTTCGGAAACCTCTCGAACCGAACGATGTCGTCGACGACGGAGGCGGCACGGCGACGGCGTCAGCGGGGGCACGGCGCGGCGCGCGTCTATACAGGGTGTAAACCACCTCATCACGAAACCGTCAACCAAACATTCTGAACATCAAACTAAGTAACTTTACGCAAAAATTATTGCTGGGAAACAACTTTTTTTTTGGGGTCAAAAATCACGTTTTAGGGTATAACTCAATGTAACCAGTCGCGCGCGCGCAGTCTTAGCGAGCGGTCGAGTTAGCTGTTGACGACTACGCGATCGTAACTTTATTTTGCGTTTACCCTCATTTTTATAAATGCTACTGGATGAGTGAAAATGTAGATTTTTGTGTATCAAGTGGAAGTGAGATGGTGGAAGAGGAACTTGAGGTGGATAGCGAGCAACAAGTCAATTTAAGGATGGAGGGGGAGATAAATACGGAGAGAAATAATTTAAATAGAGAGCAACAAGTGTTACCAGAAAAGAGAAGCAGACAGGAGGATGATGAAGAAATAATTGAAGGTGATGATGGATTCATAACCATAAGGCGTGGGAGTAAACGCCCAGCACGAAGAAATTCGAGAAACTATGAGGAATTAGAATTGAGTTTTTCGAGTAATAATTTAAAGCCCAAAGAATATGTTGTGTGTATTACAGCCAAATGTCGTGATTCTTTGTAAATTCTTGCAATATTATAATAATTATTCCATATCAGTAGCTGTTTTGACTCTAAATTTTAACTGATTCAAATAGTTTATAAATCATACTGTGAATTTTAAATATATTAAATTATTAGTAAGCATTATGATTGTCAGATATTTATTATTAAAATCATGTTTAGTTTAGTTGCTGTATTGATGTAAGTAAAGTTGGAAGGGGACATCCCCTCCATACTGCCAACGGCGGCGATGGCTGACCATGGCCGAGGCAGTTGTTCGGTGACGGCGGAATGGTGAAGTCCATCTAACAAAAATACCGCACGCGCAAGATTATAATTTAAATATAGTTATTGTTGTGATGAATATAGTAGTGATTGATGTCATTATATGAAGTTTTATTTTAAGTCAGAAGTGGTATAAACCTGCGAGCCATGTCGGACAAAAACCGTAAGTAGTTTTATGAATTAATAACGTTATTTTCTTTTTTTTTTTTGTATCAGACAAGTTCAGTGAGCGATGTATTATGTAGTGTCATGATTCTGTAGCAGTCATTGTAGCATATTTTCTGGATAATTAGTAGTAATTGGGCCGATACACGTAGTGCCTTTGGTCGAGGCTACTCCTCGATAGGGTAAGCGTTGTTGGACTAATTATATAATGAGTTAATAGTCTGGCCAGTGTTCACGGTGCCTTCGGTCGAGGCTACTCCTCGATAGGGTTACCGTTGCATTGAACTGATTATTTAAAGAGTAAATGGAATTTAATTGAATTTCGCTACGGGATTTCACTTAATCGTGCTACACGAGTCTGTTTCACTCACTGAATGTTCTGATTGACCTTAAAGTCTGATTGATAAGCGACAGTTTAGATTTTGTTGATTGCGACAATTTCTAGTGACTGTGACCTGTAATATAATGTGTAAACTCCTATGCGGCGTGCACTCTGATTCAGCCATGTAGGTGAACTGTTCAGAGATGTTCGAGCGTAGTGTAAACTCCTATGCGGCGTGCACTCTGATTCAGCCATGTAGGTGAGCTGTTCAGAGATGTACGAGCGTAGTGTAAACTCCTATGCGGCGTGCACTCTGATTCAGCCATGTAGGTGAGCTGCTCAGAGATGTGCGAGCGTAGTATAAACTCCTATGCGGCGTGCACTCTGATTCAGCCATGTAGGTGAGCTGTTCAGAGATGTACGAGCGTAGTGTAAACTCCTATGCGGCGTGCACTCTGATTCAGCCATGTAGGTGAGCTGTTCAGAGATGTACGAGCGTAGTGTAAACTCCTATGCGGCGTGCACTTTGATTCAGCCATGTAGGTGAGCTGTTCAGAGATGTACGAGCGTAGTGTAGACCCCTATGCATCGCGCACTTTGATTCAGCCATGTAGGTGAGCTGTCCAGAGATGTGCGATCGTAGTGTAGACTCCTATGCTGCGTGCAGTAATACAGCCATGTAGGTGAGCTGTTGTTTTGAGCTTAGAGTAAGCATTTGTGCAGTAATACAGCCATGTAGGTGAGCTGTTGTTTAGAGCTCTAAAGTAGGCACTTGTGCAGTAATACAGCCATGTAGGTGAGCTGTTGTTTAGAGCTTAGAGTAAGCATTTGTGCAGTAATACAGCCATGTAGGTGAGCTGTTGTTTAGAGCTTGGAGTAAGCACTTGTGCAGTAATACAGCCATGTAGGTGAGCTGTTGTTTAGAGCTTAGAGTAAGCATTTGTGCAGTAATACAGTCATGTAGGTGAGCTGTTGTTTAGAGCTTAGAGTAGGCACTTGTGCAGTAATACAGCCATGTAGGTGAGCTATTATTTAGAGCTTAGAGTATGCATTTGTGCAGTAATACAGCCATGTAGGTGAGCTGTTGTTTAGAGCTTAGAGTAAGCATTTGTGCAGTAATACAGCCATGTAGGTGAGCTGTGGTTTAGAGCTTAGAGTAGGCACTTGTGCAGTAATACAGCCATGTAGGTGAGCTATTATTTAGAGCTTAGAGTATGCATTTGTGCAGTAATACAGCCATGTAGGTGAGCTGTTGTTTAGAGCTTAGAGTAAGCACTTCTGCAGTAATACAGCCATGTAGGTGTGCTGTTGTTTAGATATTAGAGTAGGCACTTGTGCAGTTATATAGCCATGTAGGTGAGCTGTAGTGTTAATTTTATTTTTATTGGTTTATGTATATACATTGGTGTAGATAACGAGAGCTACACTCCAGAACGACCTCGATCACGGACACGACGAAGACTACGGTCTCCCTCCAGTGAGTCCGATGAGTCACGTAGGCCCCGGAAAAAGTCGAGGACTAAAAGAGGACTGTCTGCGGAAGACCTGTTGAAGATATTAACTGCACTGCCAAACAATTCAAGTAAGAGTACTTCTACGACCAATGTGTTGCCCGAGTTTGATCCTAACAATAAATCCCAGGATGTCGAACGGTGGTTGAGGAAAGTAAATCAGTGTGCTGTGATCTATGGCTGGGATGAAACGCAAACCATCCATTACGCGCTTCAAAAATTATGTGGTCTGGCAAAACAGTGGTACGAGTCTCTTCCATCGCTCGATTTCTCATGGGAGGAGTGGCAAATTAAATTTAAGAAAGCGTTTCCAAACGATATAAATTTTGGTAAACTACTGGAAGAAATGTTACACCGAAGATCTCGCACAGATGAAACACTTAGAGATTACTTCTATGATAAATTAGCATTACTAAGTAGGTGCGAGATTGTCGGTCGTAAGGCCGTTGATTGTATTATATATGGAATCGCTGATAATTCCATTAGAAATGGGGCTCAAGCTCTTAAATGTGAAGAGCCTGAAGATTTGCTAAACTACTTAGCATCGCAACAGCAAACGCTAGTGAAGGAACCTGTGCGAGGATCATCCGATCGATCTTTTAGAAAGCGCGATTTTCGTGCAAGTAATAACGATCAGAATAGGGTTTCATCATCAAATAGGCCAACTGAAGGTGTTTGTTTTAATTGTGGCGAGCGCGGACATAGTTACCCTGCTTGTAACAAACCTTTGATAAAATGTGTCAAGTGTAAGAGGGTCGGCCATAATTCGAACAGATGCGCTAGGAAGCCTTTACAGGAAACCAATAGCCAGTCTACTCAGAATGCTGAACAAAAGGTGCTTAAAGTAACTTCTGATTTACATAAAACTAGTCAAGTAAATCCCACAACTTCAAATATTGTCGTTAAAAATGACTCTATGAGCAATAACAACAAATTTAATAAAATTGCTTATGTTAATGGTACTCAGCTAAATGCTTATATAGATTTTGGGAGCGAGTGTAGTATGATCAGGAATTCAGAAGCTAAAAGCCTCGGTCTCTCTGAGCGCCACGAATTGTTACCAACTATAAAAGGTTTTGGTAATTCCAATGTCAAGCCAAGGTTTCAGTCCACCGTTTGGATTAAAATTGATGAAATAGAAAGCGAACTGAGTATTTTGGCTGTCGACGATGAATTGTTAGATACTCCAATGCTAGTAGGTCAGAACTTTACCGAGCTGCCGTCCGTAATGGTAATGAAAGATAGTAGGAGTCTTAATTTTTACCATGCTCCTTGTGGTGTCTCTGGCGATAGGGACACGGTTCTCGATCTTTATGTTGCTAAAGAAATAGTCATATCGAAGGGGGGGCTAGTAGAAGTATATACACGCGAATCATATACGGGTGACATATACTCCGATGGATGCTCTAGAATGATTCCAAACCGGGAGTACTACCTACATCAGGGATGTTATAAGATAGAGGGCAGCAAAGGAATCATATTTGTAACTGCGTTAACAAATAGTCCCATTATTTTCAAAGCGGACAGACTAATAGCTAGAGTTATACCCATTAAAGAGACTAAGACGTTGATCGTGCGTTCGGATAAATATCATAGCAATTTGTTGCCCTTAAACGAATCTGATATTAAAGTAAGACATAACATAGATCAAAATGTCCGCGATAAATTATACAAACTCTTGCAAAAGTATAGGCACTGTTTCGCGGCTAATCTGAGTGAGTTAGGCTGTGCAAAAGACACTGTAATGAACATAGACTTGCAGGATAAGGGTCCAGTTGTCTACAGACCCTATCGTCTGTCACATAATGAACGTCAAAAGGTTAGGGATATAATCAATGACTTAGTTAAAAATGATATCGTTCAAGAGTCCAATTCAAACTATGCCAGCCCCATACTATTAGTAAAAAAAAAGGACGGCGAACCTCGGCTTTGCGTTGACTATCGGGCGCTTAATAATAAAACGGTAAAAGACAAATACCCATTGCCATTAATTGACGACCAACTTTCGAATCTAAGTGGCAACAAGTTTTTTATAACTTTGGATTTAGCTTCGGGCTATTATCAGATACCAATGGGAGAACAGAGCCGTCACTTGACTGCGTTCGTCACCCCGGACGGACATTATGAATTTAAACGTATGCCGTTCGGGTTGGCAAACGCACCCTCAGTATTTCAAAAAATGATGAATCGTCTACTGGGTTCACGAAGGTTTACATCCGCACTAGCATACATGGATGATCTCCTTATTCCATCGGCCTCTATAAACGAAGGTTTTAATCGACTAGAGGACGTACTTAACGTGATTCAAGAGGCCGGTCTTACATTGAAGCTTTCAAAATGTAGTTTTTTCGATACTAAAATAGAATATTTAGGGTACGAAATCTCGTCGGAGGGTATAAAGCCTAGCGAACGAAAAATTTTGGCTGTGCGAGATTTCCCAGTGCCACGTAATGTTCACGAAGTGAGGCAGTTCCTCGGTCTGGCGAGTTATTTCCGCAGATTTGTGAAAGGATTTGGGGAAATTGCTAAGCCCTTGACAACTCTGCTCAAAAAGGATGTGCAGTGGCGATGGAATTGTGAAGAGTTAAAATCCTTCACAACTCTAAAAGACCGTCTAATCGAACGTCCGCTGTTGGCTTTATACAACCCAGAGTTGGAGACTGAAGTGCATACAGATGCTAGTGCTCTCGGCTTAGGTGGTATTCTAATGCAATGGCAGCTTTCGCCCAGGGTGTTAAAACCCATTGCCTACTTTAGTAGGCAAACCACACCCGAAGAACACCATTTCCACTCGTACGAGTTAGAGACGTTAGCCGTGGTTTGCTCATTAAAGAAATTCCGCCCCTATCTTTTAGGACTGAACTTCTCTGTTTATACAGACTGCAATGCGTTGCGAACCACCTTGACTAAAAGAGACTTAATTCCTCGTATAGCACGTTGGTGGTTGCAAATTAGCGAGTACAACTTCACCATTGAGTATCGGCCAGGTAGTCGAATGAGCCATGTCGATGCTCTGAGTCGGAATCCTCCGAATGGAGATATTACTAGCCAAATCCTAAAAACCTTGAACATAAGCACAGATAACTGGATACTCACCCTACAGATGGCAGATCCCAAACTCGATCATATTTTCAAAATTCTAAAACCCAATGTTACTGAGGAAGTTTCGGAAATAAAAAAGAACTACGCTATTAGGAATCATTCGTTGCATAGGAAGGTTGGGGAAGAGTTTCGTTTAGTCATTCCCAAAGACGCTAGGTGGCAAGTTTGCAAGGCAAATCACGATGACGTAGGTCATTTTGGGTTTGCTAAGACACTAGAGCGAATTCAGGGCCGTTACTGGTTTCCAAAATTAAGGCGCTTTGTAAAAAAATATGTAGCAGCGTGCATAGACTGTGCATATAACAAAGACAATGCATCCCGGATTCGCACTGGCCTTCTGCATCCCATACATAAAGTGGAAAAGCCCTTCCACACGCTCCACTTGGACCACTTGGGCCCATTTGTACGGAGCAAGTCTCGCAACAGCTATATTTTAACGATAGTGGACGGTTTTACGAAATACCTTTTTGCCAAACCGGTTAGGGACACAAAAACAAAAAGTGTTATTAAAATTCTGGATAATTTGTTTTGTGATTTCGGTGTACCATGTAGAATTATTTCGGATCGCGGGACGGCTTTTACTTCGGCTCAATTTAAGACTTTTTGCACCAATAAAGGAATTAAACATATCCTTAACGCAGTTGCTTGTCCCAGGGCAAATGGTCAGGCTGAGAGATTCAATCAGACGATCCTCGCAGCTTTGTCTTCACAAAATTTTGGCAAGGATGAACGTGTTTGGGACGAGCAGCTGGGTCGAGTCCAATGGGGTATAAATAATACGGTCAATGCTACCACTAAGAAAAGTGCATCAGAATTATTATTTGGGATAAAACTAAATGGTCCCATTGATAACATGTTGACAATCGAGACCATTGAACCCAGTGCTGAATCGATTTCTCACACATCAACTGTAGTAGCCACTGAGATTAGTAACAACCTTTTTCCCAGTAGCAGTAACAATGTCGAAATGTCTTCTGATGATTTGCATGATATCAGTAATGCCAATCAATCCCCGTCGGCCCCTCTAAATACCTCCACTCTTAATAAAACGCATGAGATCCCTTGTCCACTTTCTTCTACCTTACCTGATGTTTTAGTGGACAATGAACAATCTAATCCATTTTCGTCAATTCGCCCCGAGCCGTCTGCGGAAATTGATAGAATTAGGGAGGAAGCTTCAATCAACATTACAGACAGCCAAATTCGCCAAAAGACAGTTTATGATAGGAACAGGTCTCCAGCAGCTTCATATCATGTAGGTGACTTGGTAAAAATCACTAGGACCAATTTTAAGAATGATGGCAAAAGCAAAAAGCTGTTACCAAAATTCATAGGTCCTTACAGGATTACAAAATGCTTAGGAAATGACCGTTATAAAATTGCAAATGTCCCCGGTTTTAAAGAAAGAAAATACGAGTCTGTAATAGCGGCAGATAGGATGCGGCCTTGGATAAATATCAAAGCGCTAGAAATCAATGAATCTTCTAGCTCTTCTACGTCGGACTCTGATACTAGTTCAGATAAAGAATACTGTGATTAATTGTGTACATTATTGATTTTGGTTTATTTTGTCACGATAACTGTGATTTAAGACATATTATGTGTGGTAGAGATTGTATTATAGGTATATCTACAAACAATTTTATGTTAAAAATTAGAGATTAGTCGATTTATGATTTTGTGGACATTATTTTGTTGTAATATTGATAGGATCTGTTTCAATCAAATTGATGTTTTGGTTATACTCGCGTCAGATTTTCACTTCAGCTGGTTATTGTGTATAATGTTATTTTGTAATAAAATGCAAGTATGTATACGCTATGATTGACAGGATTATTTCGAATGTCGTGATTTATTGCGTGCACCGGAGTTTTGCACGCAGTCGGACGGCCGAATGTCGTGATTCTTTGTAAATTCTTGCAATATTATAATAATTATTCCATATCAGTAGCTGTTTTGACTCTAAATTTTAACTGATTCAAATAGTTTATAAATCATACTGTGAATTTTAAATATATTAAATTATTAGTAAGCATTATGATTGTCAGATATTTATTATTAAAATCATGTTTAGTTTAGTTGCTGTATTGATGTAAGTAAAGTTGGAAGGGGACATCCCCTCCATACTGCCAACGGCGGCGATGGCTGACCATGGCCGAGGCAGTTGTTCGGTGACGGCGGAATGGTGAAGTCCATCTAACAAAAATACCGCACGCGCAAGATTATAATTTAAATATAGTTATTGTTGTGATGAATATAGTAGTGATTGATGTCATTATATGAAGTTTTATTTTACAAAGAAACATTGCCGAGGCAATTTGGGATGGCAAAACTTTTGAGAACTCATAATATAGGAAATATTATAAAAGTTGTTTACAAAAACCCATATAGGGCTTTAATATATTTTGATAACAAAGAAAATGCACTAAAGATGTCACAGTGCGAGAAAATATTGGGCAACTTGGAGTGTAATGTCAATTTAGTAGGTGAATCATCAATTTGCTACGGTATACTTCGGCAGGTGGATTTAGAAACGGAAGAAAAAGAAATGTTAGAAAATCTTAAATGTGATTTCGAGATTTTAGCGGCAAAACGACTGAAACGACAGGATAGTGATGGCAAATGGGTAAACTCAGAAACAATCCGATTATGTTTTAAAAACTACAACTTACCCTCTTATGTGTACGGTTTTGGGTGTAGATTCCAAGTAGAGCCCTACATTTTTCCTGTGTCCCAATGTTCAGGATGTTGGCGATACGGACACTTATCAAGGACATGTCCTTTGAAAAAAATCATATGTCCTAAGTGCGGAAATAATCACGCTAACTGTGAAATAACTGTGTTTAAATGTATAAACTGCAAAGGTCCACATATGGCAATGAATAAAAAATGTCCCATATTTTTGAAAGAAAAAGAAATTAGAAAAATAATGTCTGAAATGAACTGCAATTATCGGGAAGGATTAGAAATGTATAAAGTCAAAAGAAAAGAGCAAGAAGTTTATACAGCACATAATGTGGATACGATTATTAATAATGAGACCAACAAACAGCTTCCCCAAACAGAGAGCACTCAGGACATAGGAATAAGAAGATCATATAGAGAAGTGGTTACTACGGAAGCAGTTATACATGAAGAAATGATTGTATCTGAGGAACTGGAAACAGAAGACGGTGAGAATTCAGACAATAAATCTAATACAGAGTCTGATAAATCAAAAAAGAAGAAACCACGAAAAAAAAACAGAAAAGGAAGGTCACATGGGCAGGAACATTTACAAGAAAATATAATTAGTGAGGTAGAAAACACTAATAATAAAGACGATAAACCAACTGAACCTGTTGATCGCAAAGATTTCTTGTATGGACTATACAAAAAAATTAAAGATGTATGTATGTCGAGAGATAGCTTTTCTAATAAGTTAGGTTTAATTATCAAAATAGTGGTTCAGGATTGCATTGCACTATGTTTAAAAATTATAAATTGTAAAGATATTTTAAGTCAGATAATTTTGTTCTCTAATAATGGATAATCATAATAACAGTGCCCATTTTATCAACATATTGCAGTGGAATGCTCAGAGTTTAAGACCGAAAATTGGAGAGTTTCAAGCTTTGTTATGTCAGGAGAAAATCTATATCGCTTTAATTTCAGAGACTTGGTTGGAACCCGACTCATCATTAAATATAAGTAGGTACAATATATTTAGGAATGACAGATGTGACTCATATGGGGGAGTTGCTATTATAATACATAAGTCAATTAGAGTACAGTTGGAGCCTTTAAATACTAGTAATTTAGGAATTGAAATAAGATGCGTTAAACTTTTAAATTGTAAAGAGATTCAGAAAATTATTTTGATATATTGCCCTTCATCAGTGCATACTACCCAATCTGACTGGGATTTAATTTTCACAAAATTTAACAATAAATGTTTAATTGCTGGTGACTTCAACGCACACCATTACAATTGGTCATGTAAATCAGATACAAGAGGTATGATGGTTTTTGACGCTGCTTTGGATGCAGGATACATCTCACTTAACAAAGGAGCAGGTGAACACACGAGAGTTAAAATGGTTAATGGTAATTTACAAAAAACTTCCCCTGACATTACATTTGTTTCCACAGACTTAGCTTGTAAATTAGAGTGGCATATAATGAGTGAAAATCTGGGCAGTGATCATATGTGTATTAAAATTAAAAGTTATTATAAAGAAACTACATATATAACTAAAAGACGTAAATATAAATCGGCCAACTGGGAAAAATATACCAAAACGTTAGAAGAAATTATGTTACCGTATTGTGAGGAAAGTAATGCTCAACGTAATTATGGCTATTTCTTAAACATTATAAACAGCACTGCTGACAAATATGTACCATACACAAAACAATGTTCATACCCTAAACCAGGATTCCAACCAAACTCTTACTGGAATGAAACGCTCTCTAAAGTAGTAGCTGAAAGAAGGCTGGCACTAAGTAATTTTAGATCAAATCCCACCCCCTCTAACTTAAATATTTTAGAAGAAAAGACAGTAATCGCTAAAAAAGCTATCAGTAAAGCCAGAAGAAATGAACGCCGTAGATTTTATACTAGTATTGATGAATCAACAACAATATCAGAAATGTGGAAGCGAATGCGGTGGTTAAAGGGGTGTAGTACAACTAGATCATATCCATCAAGGGATCAGAAAATTGACCTAATCTGTGGTTTAGCTCCTGATTATGTATGCTATGAGAAACCAACATTTAATTCATCAAATGCACAGTTGGAAATCCCGATAACATTACATGAACTATGTAACTCACTAAAAACTAAGGACACAGCTCCCGGAGAGGACGGAGTTTCCTATTCAATGATATTTAATTTACCAACCAGTGGAAAAATATTTTTAGTAAATTTATACAGGAAAAGTTTTTAACCACTGCGTAAATTTTTTTTGGTAGCTCAGTGTTAGTAATACAACACATTCCCATTTTTAGTTTTAATTTTTTTTTTTCAAATTTTTCCATCTTGTCCCATTTTAAAATAAGCATAACATGGACATAATTTAATTGTAATACTGTGAATGAAAACGCGCTGGCTGCTGACGTACGATGTGTCCTAAGCCCATGAAAGTATGAAGGAAAAATTGGAATTACGTTTACAAATAACATATCACAGCCTAAACTTAAAAAAGTAGCGCGAAACGGCGGTCAGTAACCGTCAGCGCGTAGGTAGGTAAGTTTACGTCGGCGCCGTCGCATCGAGCGAGCACACCTACAAAACTCAGCTGATCTCAGCTTGCCGGTTGGGCGACCGGTCGACGCGTGAGTCGGTCGACCGGGCGCCCGACTGGCAAGCGACCATAAAATAAGTTTATAGGTAAATAAGTCTCGTAAGCGATAACTTTATTTTTTACTACTAACACATATCAAAATAAAAAATACGTGTCTATTAAAATACATTCAAGTTTATCATGTCAAAATTTGCGCACTGGTTAAAAACTTTTCCTGTATAATGATATTTTAAATACTGGCGTAATACCGGTGCAATGGCGTGACATAGTATTGATGCCTATTCCTAAACCAACTACACCTTCAGATTGCAATCCAAAATTAAGGCCTATCTGCTTAATATCATGCTTATGTAAGATCTTTCATTCTATACTGACGAAACGCATTGAATGGTTTATAGAGAAAAACAACATTCTGTCTCCATACACGTCAGGTTTTAGAAGAGGCCAATCATGTCAGGACTGTTTAACGAGATTGACCACACAAATTCAATTAGGTTTCTCAAAAAGTTATGCAACTGTTGCGTGTTTTGTGGATGTTGAAAGTGCCTATAATAACGTATTAGTTGATAAAATGTTATCGATATTAAATGAAATAGGGATAGGCAACAAAATATGCTCATATTTATGGACTTTTTTAAATGAACGACATCTTAAAATCATTGATGAATTCCAAGAAAGTGATACTATTGTTAGATATACAAGTTTAGGATTGGCACAGGGTGACCCTATCTCACCAATATTATTTAACATTTTTACATTTAAACTATTTTCAAAAATTAACAATGTACATTTATGTCAGTACGCTGATGATTTTGTATTGTATAGTACAGATAAAAATCTTTCAGATAGTACAATTAAATTACAAGAGGCGTTAGATAATTTTTCGTCTTGTCTAAGTGAATTAGGATTGTGTTTGTCAAATAGTAAATCAAAGCTTTGTATTTTTAGCAGGGGATTCAGGAGACAAAATATTGAATTGAAAATAAATAATAAGGCCTTAGAAGTAGTGAATAGTTATAAATATTTGGGATTATGGCTAGACAGATCGCTACGATGGGGACGTCATATTAATGAAGTAGTCAGTAAGTCACAGAAATACTTAAATATACTCAAAGTTCTGGCAGGTACTTCTTGGGGTATACACCCCAAACATTTACGCAGAATATATATAGCGATAATCAGAAGCCGGGTAGATTACAGTTGTTTTATATATGACAACAGTGCGAATTCACATTTATATAAATTACAGAAAGTACAGAATCAAGCACTGAGGATTATAGGTGGTTTTATTAAGTCTACACCGATTCACGCCATGGAGAGTGAGCTATGTCTCCCGCCATTACACATAAGAAGGAAATACCTAGCTTACAAGTATGGCTTAAAATCCTTATCATGGACAAACAATGTTACAATTACGTTATTAAAAGAACTAAATACGTTTACTTCTAACAGTTATTGGAGACGCAAAAAGATCCCATTACTGGTGACTGTTATAAATGAAATTGAAGATATTGAGGTTGCTTCGTCTTCTCCAATGGAGATGTTTACCTTAAGGACATGGGTCTCTTACATTAATGCGAGTAACATAATTTCTACTACTTTTGACAGCATGAATCGAGCTAAAGACTCTCATGAAATAAATCTTTTGAAACACGATGTAATGAAGGAATTATTAGAGAAATATGTTGATTATGTAGTAGTTTACACAGATGGGTCTATGAGCAAGAGGGGTAGGGGAGCTTCATTTTATGTTCGGTCACAAGAAAACACTAGTGGATGTTTTAAAATAATTGGAAATGTATGTGTCATGTCGTTGGAACTTATTGGGATCTCAGAAGCACTATCATATATTAAAACAATTGACGACACTAAAGTTGTTATATGTTCTGACAGTAAGAGTGCCTTATACCATATCGCTCGATGCGCCTCTGGACGCAGAGGTACACCGATAGCATATGAGATACTGTCTAAAATAGAGGAATTATCTAAAAAAGGAGTAGATCTGAGGTTGCAGTGGGTTCCATCGCACATAGGGATACGTGGTAATGAGGAGGCGGATAGATTGGCAAAAATTGGAAGTGCAGAAGGACAAGAAATTTATGTGAGACCATACTATTCAGAAATATTAACAATATATAAAGCAAAATGTTATGATTTGTGGAAGGAATACTTTAATCAGAGATCATTGGAAAAAGGGATATGGTATAAAACTATCCAATCTGAACCTCCTCGTATACCTTGGTGTACATATAGCCAGTTGAGTAGAAATCTTATTATTATAGCACACAGAATTAGGACTGGACATATTCCATCAAACAAATTTACCTTTATGATGGGAAAGACTTCATCCCCTAAATGTGACTCCTGCGGAGTAATTGATGACGTATATCATTTGTTGATGGAATGTGTTCAATTTCATTCTGAGAGAGAAGAGTTGTTCGACACATTGGGTCTGGATAAATTACAGGTCGGGATTATGAATGAAATACTCTCAAGTCCTAACAGTGAAGGAGCTTGTCTTTTGTTCAGGTTTTTATCGCCTTAAGTTAAACATGTTTTGTATATAATATAGAATAAGAAAAATCGGACTGACATATACATGTAGTATAAAAGTCCAAATAAATAAAGAATAAAAAAAAAAAAAAAAAAACTCAATGTAACGCACTCAAAACATTGTGCTGATGGATGGATTGAATAGAGTACGGGGTTCGTGGAGGTATTTAAAGTAAAAATCTTGCAATGAAAATATGTTTAAAAAAAACTTGTCAAAAAGTTGTAACTTTGACCCTCAATATCTCCGTAACTAGAAGGTTCCCATGTATGGTGTAGAACAAAAAATGATCGCAATGACGGGGAGAACAAGTGCCTTTCGGCTTCGTTAAGAGGTGTTTTACACCCTGTATAAGACGCAACCGCGGTCCGGAGCGACACCCACTCGATCAGCTTTGAGAGCACTGTACGCGTCGCGCCATTGCAAATCTTTTATCGTTAATATTTTTTGTAATAAATCAGTATTTTCGATATCTGCGTCATCATTCATACAGCCCACTTAAAATCTCCTCAACACTGTCATTACGGACACACTGTCATTAGGGGGGGCACCGGTGATCTTTCGGAGGAATCGTTTCTGCTGTGTCGAACCACCAAAATTACACGTCTTTTACACAACAATTATTATTGTTAAGCGATTAACCAATCGGAATCTAAATAGAATTTACAAAAAATGCGGGAAAAACCAATCAGAACAACGCAAAAAGGCGCGAAAACATTGTGCACATTACCCTAAAGTACTGCGAAACTTTACCGTAATGGGAACCGCGTAACACTATTTGGGCGTTTTTTCAAAAAAGATGTAAGTACATTGCGAATTTTGGGTGTCCCCTGACTTTAGCAATTTTTTATAATTTTTGTACTTATGCAAAGTACTCAAATAAACTGCATAATTATGTATTAAATAGTAACATAAAATAAAAATAAAAAACATAAACATAAAATTGACTATAATATGCAACCCAACTATCACTGACATTGAAATATCATAAAATTAAAAAAAGTGCTAAATATGCATGTCCCACGTGCATGTTTGGAACTTTGAAGTCTCAGATAAGATTTGTTAAACTAAATAGAGTCACTGTTTTAGACACTGTAGACGTATTTTGAACTCATAATAGTACATTGTTATCCAAGGGGTGAAAGTAACTTATTTAGTCCCGAGACGGGGTTTGGCGCCCAAGCGTAGCGCGGGCGCTTATAGCTCGAGGGACTAAATAAGTCTTTAACCCGAGGTAAACACTGTGCTTTTCATTACGAATACAAGGAAAATAAAAACAAAAACACGAAACCACCCGAAAAAAAAATGAAGATCGGATTGCCGCTTTCCCGCCTATTTTGTTTTTTTTTTCAGTGGCCGGCTATTCAGCCTTTATTTTCACTATCGTCACTGAAAAAATAGTAAATATTTTGCCCAAATTTTTGTTATTTTAAAGAAATATTTGTAACTAAATTATAACTAAGTTATTTAAAATAATTATACCCTTTAATTAATACTGAATTTTATGTTATTTCAATTTTACATGGCGCTGTAATTTACAGGCTGTATAGAAGTCGTAACATGGTTCAATTGAAATGTGAAAATAGAACTAGATTTTTTTTTAATAATGTGTCAGCTGTCAGTTGAAAGTGATTCTCCCTAGGGCTGAAAAGTATTACTTTCAGCCCGCTCCTCAGGCAACTTCAGACCTACTTTCCGAGTATGAGTAATGAACATACAATTTACTTATCTATGTTACACTTTACACTATGTACTGTCCTATCAGAGTCTATGTAGCACTTTGCACTACTTACAAGATTTTTCGTTGTCCCGCACTAACATTGGTGATTAAAATACCTCGGAACTTCAAACTAGGGTAAAAAAATAAGTCCCCTAGTTTGTCACCTTTCCAACGGTACCAAATTTGTATTAAAAAAGTAGCTAGTTTAAAAATAAAACAATTTCATAAAGGTTTTATTGAAGCGAATTCTGCAAAGTATTTTTTTGCAAAATGACTAGGTAGAATAATAAGGAATTACCCTTTGATTACCGCCACGGACTTTAATAGAAGTTCTAGATTTTATAAAAATGTATTAACAGTATTTAACAAGTTTTTGTCACTTGATATTCAGTACCTATAGCACTGTCTAATACCGTTTTTTACATTTTCCCCACACAAAATAAGCCCTTATTTGTCTTCAAATTGGCAATAACATAAACTCCCGAATATGTTTAACCTTTTTACCGCCAACGTACACAGAACGCGGTGCTTCGCCACTCGCCAGGCGCCAAGCTATAAATGGTGAACGTCATAATCCGTCATTATGACGTACGGCGACGACCACTGTTCATTTGATCAAAAATACACACTGTGATCTTAAACTGAACACATAAAATTTTAATACGAAATAGTACGACTACGTTTGAATCGTTATTATACCTAAGTACATTACCAGCGGGACCAGTTTTTGTATAGAATATATTCAAATTTTATAGGTGTAGAATTTTTCAATAAAAGTATGAAGTAGTAGAAATATTGTATTGTATGCTATTCACATGATAGTCGCAAAGCCTGGCGTGGTCCCGTCATTATGACGTTCACTATAAATGGAGGCCTTCCAAAGTTCCAACGTAACGTCGTGCGGCTCACGGTCGCCACTCTAGAACTTTTCGGCCTCATCGGCCATCAGTTCTGCGAGCAATGTGCCCTGCCCATTGTCACTTAAGTTTGGCAATTTTTCGGGCTATGTCGGTGACCTTGGTTCTCTTGCAGATGTCTTCATTTCTAATTCGGTCACGCAAGAAAACTCTGAGCCCTCTCCATTGGCTTTCTGATAAGGCACATTGTGAGGTTAGGTTAGGTTACGTTTCGGTTCCGTATGTAATTACTAGCAACACACACTGGTCCATAGACTTAAAAGTATAGTTTTTCTCGTGGTTTAATAATAACAGCCAATCGGGTCAATCTTCAAGCCACGCCTACCAAGATCGGTCTGTAGATGGGTTACCACTAATTCCTTACACACCGAGAAGGGGGGTGAAACTTCCATACATTGGCTTCAAACAAAATTTTGATGGATAGTGCTGCCATCTGTGTGTTTAGGTACACCAACTTTTCAACTGTTATAGCGAGAACAGCTATTTTAGACTACTCGTACTTGCTAGTGAAGTAGATAGCCTAACGGTGACAGCGGTTGCCCTTGTGACTAATAGTTCACAAGTTCGAATCCTCAGAATTTCTTTTTGTATTTATTTGGTTGAACAAAAACTAACAGCGCCATCTAACAGTTTGGGTATACAGTTTTAAAAACGAAAACCAGAGTTACGCATCTATCTTGTATTATCGATCAATAAAATGCCCTTTTTCGAGTGGCGATGGGAAAAAAGTATATTAAAATACGATTTGGTCGCTTGGAACCGGGTAGAAATGGGAGACCCGGTTCCAGCGACCCCTAGAACCGGGTATGCAAAATCTAGATCCGGACCCAGTTCTACATTCTCTAGCAATGATGCGGCGGACGAACTCGCTAGAAGGGGATCAAGCATGGCAGCGGGACCAGAACCTTTTTTTTTCGGATGGGAAATCAGTCTGACACTCCCTCCCGCTCCGCCTAGAGTGGGAGAAGTTATTTTCTCCCACTCTGGGCGGAGCGGGAGGGAGTGTCAGACTTTTACTGACTAAAACCCATCCATGTTCCTACCTCACCCTTATCGTTCCGGGGCCGCGGTATCTCTTTCGAACAGTCCCGAACCTAACGTACCACTCTCTCTTTCAGATACCTACGCACTCTGGTAAGGAAACGAACTAGTGAACAACACCAGAAAGCTGTGGTTAGACCACGGCGAGTGCAGGCAGGTGAGGCGAAGGAAGCACTTCCTACTATCGACGGCCGCTTCACTAAACCACGGCTGCGCACAGTTACAGCCGCCATGCCACCCGCACCCCACGGCTCTTTTGATACGAGGATCAAGGATCTCTTTGTCATAGGAGTCACAGACAGTCCCCTGTGCCGCGCATGCATGAAGGAAGGAAGACGAGACAGCAGCCCACGTGCTTCTGCACTGCCCAGTGGTTGCAACATACAGGCAAAGTATTTCGCTAACACAAGTACTCTCCGCGAGATCGTCAGCAACGTCAAGGCGCTGCTGGCCTTTCTCGGTGAGTTGGGGTGGATCTAATGAATTTCCCACCCGTACGCAAACTAAAGGTGCCGTATTAGAATTTAAATAAAAGAAACATGTAATAAATATATAATTTATTTACATTAAACTATCAATTCATAATCTCACACATAACATGCCAGCAAGTATAAAAGTAGTCATCATTCTCACACACGGCACATTCACTCGACAGTTTCAGTACTCGGCGGACAGTCTACAGCTCTTCGTGCTCGGCCGCCACCTCGTCGGCGTCGGCGTCGGCCTCGGCGTCCAGGTCCAGCGCGTCGGCGTCGTCGTCGTCCTGCGGCGCGGCGCCGGGCGGCACACCGAGCGACAGCTGCAGCATGTCCTCCACGGCCTCCGCGAAGTCCACCGCCTGTCCCTCCTGCAGCAGGTAGCCGGAGCGGATGGCGGCGGTGCGGTACAAGGTCTCGGCGGCGCGCGCAGTGTCGGGTGCGTCGGGCGCGTCTCGCACTCGGCGCAGTAGTTCGGCGATGAGCGGGTGCCGCGGGTTGATCTCCAGCATCTTCTTCTGCGTCAGGTGATGCTTGCGCTGCGCGTCGTCGGCCTGCGCACACACAGAGCGGTGAGGCGGTGAGGGGGTGAGGGGGGCGTACAGTCAGTACACAGACAGTGAGGGAGGTATAGGTGCGGGTACACTACGTTACCTTCTGGTGCGCGTTGGACATGGCCAGGCGCTCCATGTTGCCGGTCCAGCCGAAGGCGGTGGCGGCGAGGGCGGCGGGAGAGCGGTCCAGACGTCGCGACACGACGCAGCGCGTGATCCAGGTGGACAGTTTGTTGCCGAGCCACGTGGTCAGCGGCTCGAACTGCTTCTTGTACGCTTCCAGGCGCTCCTTCTGTTGATCGTCTGCGGAACACATGGGACGATGACATCAACTTTTGAACGCCTGAGCATAAACACACGCGCGTGTTCTAACGTCTGGTCGACATTGAGAATTTGCCTTCTATGCGGCACGTAGAGGAGGATATCTGTGGTGCGAGGACAGAACGGATACTTACTCTCTTCCAGGTCGAAGATCTCCTTGGCAATGTTCTGGAACTTCTTGCCGTCGTACTCCGGCAGCGACGACAGACAGTACTCGTCCACGGCCTCGGTGAGATACAGCACCTCGTACCCGCGCCGCACCAGACGCTCCGCGAACGGAGACTTCTCGACCTGCACACACGAGGAGAGAGTGGGTACCGTAATACGGCGCGTCATACTGTACAATACACAGTACAATCGGGGTTCCAAAATATCAGACATTTGTAATAAATATCAAAATATCGGATATTTATTATATATATCCAATAATATCAAGTTTGATATATATATGTCACCGTAAAATTGTCAAACACGTTATATTGTAATCTCTCTAGCGAGATTGTAAACTCTCGAATTATTGTCAAACGAACATACTGCTTACAATAAAACGCATTATTTTTCGTGAAATGCATGCGATGGTAGTCAACTCACGCGATGTGGAGGGAAGTAGGGGTCCCCCTTACCCAGTGGTACCACTCTCATGAAAAGATACTGTACCATTCCTGAGACATATCGATTAATATAACCTAACCTTAAAACACTTTACATTCCCCTAAAAAGCGTATAGTCAACGGAGCCTCGCTTCGCGGGTTATTTCCGAGTGCAGGGTTTAAAGGAACCTAAATTACTTAACGGGGGGGTGCCCCAAGTCCCGATTATGGGGGCAGAGTATATAGTTAAAAATAAGTTCTCAATACTCCCAGACACTTTCCGTCGGCCATATTGTTTTGCAGACGCTTTAAAGGTCCCAAAATAATTACTTAACTTCACGTAAATTCTGATTCTCCATTTTTATATATGCCTAAATAGACCCCGCCATACCCTTCGTGGTTATTTTTTTATAAACCATTCAGAAGTAGGAGCCCGTCCGTCGACCAGGTCTTCCTCGACTAGGATGCAAGAACGAGCTCAAGTTTCAGTTTAGCCTAGGCTAAACTAGTTTGTTCTGAAATCGGGTTTGGCCGGTAACATATACATCACAAATAATTTTTTGTATTATGTTGAATACACGATCTTCTTCATCTACATCACCAACAAAATCCAAGGAACCAAAACGGTGAAATGCTTGTTGGTATTCTTCATATTCTTCACTTCAATTGAATTTAGGGGATGATTGGCCCCTTGGATCGATCTGTCTTCTTGTAAAAGGTTTTAAAATAGTTGTCTGGTGGACATTATATAAAAATGGTGCATCAGAATTAACGTGAAGTTAAGTAATTGCTTTAGGACCTTTAAAGCGTCTCCAAGCAATATGGCCGACGAAAAGTGTCTGGGAGTATTGAGAACTTATTTTTAACTATATACTCTAAAACATATGTGAAAATCAGCCATGAGAATTTACGTGAAGTAATGTTTTTATGTACCTTGATCACCTGATACCTGGAAATTGGCCGTTTGACCAAGCTAGCAGGTAGGCATACGATCGTAGTACATACTAACACTACCATTTCATCCGTCAGTAAATACGTGACGTCTGGCGGCCCTGGGATCTTGCTCTACGGCGCACTACGTCGACTTGTAATTTTGTGGCTTCGAGTTCAAATCCAGACCGTGGAATTATTTTTGTGAATCGACAAAGTTTCTTTTTGTTTTATTTGTTCTATATTGTTTTGTGCACACGCCATTTACTTGCATTTACTTTCTTGTGTTTAGTATTAAGGTGTTAGCGTTAAGGTGATTATATGTATCCGTTAGTAAATTCATTTATCGTAGTCCACCTGTATCTTTTCTATACATCCAGTTATCTTGGAACCCCGGTCATTACAAACATTTTACAGCATTTTTGTATTGTTTGATTTATGTATCATAAGATATCGATTGATATATATCGGATACATATCATGATATATATCTGTCACTGTAAAATTGTCAAACACTTTAGATTGTAATAAACTAGAGAGATTGTAAACTCTCGAAATATTGTCAACTGAATATACTGCTTACAATACAGGGTGTAAACCACCTCATCACAAAGCCGTTAACCAACTTTATGCAAAAAAATATTGCTGGGAAACAACTTTCTTTTTTGAGGTTATAAATCATGTTTTGTGGTAGAACTCAATGTAACGCACTTAAAACATTGTGCTGGTGGATGGATTGAATAGTATGGGGGTCGTGGAGGTGTTAAAAGTCAAAATCTTACAAAAAAAAACTTCTTGTCAAAAAGTTGTAATTTTGACCCCCCATATCTCCGTAACTAGAAGATTCCCAGGTAAGGTGTAGAACAAAAAAATGATCGCAATGATGGGGAGAACAAGTGCCTTTCGACTCCGTGAAGAGGTGTTTTTTTACACCCTTATAAACGCATTATTTTTCGGTAGATAGTAATCTATCGAAGTGAAACCGTAACATTGTCAAATGAAAAATAAAGCTTTATATTGTAAGCAGTATGTTCAGTTGACAATATTTCGAGAGTTTACAATCTCGCTAGAGAGATTATTGATTTGTGTTGGACAATTTAACTGAGTATAGTACAGTACCTCGGCGCGGCTGGAGCCGGCGATGTAGTAGATGTGGTTCTGGTTGGGCTTCATGCGCTCCACGTAGTCGGCCAGGAACGTCGTGGCGTCTCCGCGCGACGACTGGAAGCGCAGCAGCTTGGCGAGGCGCGAGCGGTTGCTGGGGTCCTCGATGATGCCGAGCTTGATGCTGTTGTACGAGTACGAGTATACCACACGGACGTGTTAGCGACTTCTATACCTTATAGCTATACGACGCCGACAAGCGACACTTCCATTTTATAAATGCGACACGCAAAAACGGTTCAACAGATTTGTGTGAAGGAAGCAAAGAAGTTGGCCAAAAAAACACAGAATCACCCCCGACGCAAAAACGCCGGGGTGTTTTATATAAGTGTGACGTGTCTGTGTGTGTGTATCTGACTGTAGCATCGTCGCTCCCTAACGGATGAGCCGATTTAGATTTTGTTTTTTTCAACCGACTTCCAAGAAGAGGAGGTTCGACGTGATTTATTTATTTATTTGTGTTTGTTACCTCAGAACTTTCGACTAGGTGAACCGATTTTGATGGTTCTTTTTGTTTGAAAGCTGGTGCTTCCCGTGTGGTCCCATTTCAATTTAGTTAAGAACTGACGCTGATCTTCGGAGATATAAATGGAACTATTCAAAAATAGACGGCAAATTTGCAGTGATTGCTGCAATCGCTTGGTTGTTTATTATTAATACAACATCATGACTTAACATCACGCATGTATGCTCTAAGGGGGTACGGAGAAGTGTATAATACACCCAGATTTCGACAGTCAGATGTGTTAACTCTTTTAACCGACTTCAAAACGGAGGAGGTTCTCAATTCGTCGGAACGTTTTTTTTTTGTGTATGTTCCCCGATTACTCGAAGATGGCTGGAGCGATTTGAATTATTCTTTTTTTGTTTGAAAGGGTATACTTCCCTGGTGGTCCCATAATCATCAAGTCGGGATCTGATGATGGGATCCTGGAGAAATTGAGAGAACTCTTCAAATTTTATAGGCACACTTGATGTGATTTGGGTAGTTTTTGGAAGAGTACTTTCTTAAAGTGGTCCCATTTCAATTTGGTGAAGATCTGATGAAGAACTTCGGAGATAGGCAACGGAACTCCTCAATAAATGAAAGCAAATGGGTTGCTGAAGCAATCTCATGTCTGTCTATTGTTTACACCAGTTCATAATATAATATCACGACTCTACGCTGTGAAGGGGTAAGCACAAATGAACCACTTAAAAGTGAAAAATAAAAACTTTTTTACAAAAAAATAAAACCGGCTCCAAAAAAAAACAAAAAAGTGAAAAATGACTTTAACTTCAGAAGTCGGTGACCTTTGTTTGATCGATTTACTTGTTTTTTGTCACCGACTTCTAAATTTAGTTATTTTTCACTTTTTTGGAGTCGGTTTTATTTTTTGTAAAAAAGTTTTTTTAACTCTTAGGAGCAAACTAACGATACTCGGATGAATCTTTTACAGGCTATCCGGATATTTGAGTCACCTACCATAACGTCGTCATTAACTGACTTCAAAAAGGAGGAGGTTCTCAATTCAATGTTACCCGATTACTTGAAGATGGCTCGATCGTTTTTTTTTTGTTATATGAAAGGGTACACTTCCCAGGTTGTCCAGGTGTTGTGAAGTTTCATTGACATGTCGTTTCTCGGAATGGGTGAGAGATGGGTTAGGGGTTAGTTTTAGGGCTAAATATTAAGTACTTCCGGTTGAGAAGAGCGAAATTATAGAGGAGATTTAATTAAATACAAGATGGCGGCCGAGTCCACTTCCGGTTTCGGTGGTGAAAAGACATGCCCGGGTTTCGACTCGTGGGTCCTGTAGAAACTCTTAAGTGATTAAAAAAAAAAAGTAAAAAAAACAAGACGGCGGCCGCGCTGGCACGTTTTGAAATTTGCGACTTTTTTCACTCGACTCTGACGAATTGTTTTATTTTACCGATTTTTTAAGTCGCAAACTTTGACTTTGCCAATTTGTAGGTGATTTCAATGGCAATCGAGAAAAATTATGACATTGTGGGAATCCAAGATGGCAGACGCTGTGGCGGCCAGTTTGTAAAATGTTGGAATTTTCGATTTTTTCGTGTAGTTGACAACATTTGACGGGTTCGAGCTGTACCAAGCGGTTGTGTTTCGTTGAGGAGTGTTGCCTGGTGCAAAAAAAATCCCCATTTTTAGGGTATTTTCACAGATTTTCACCAAAACATGAAAAGTAGAAATAACGACATTTTGAAAGGAAATTTTACGTAACTACCAAGAATGGGGTGCCCCAAAAGACATTTGACCATTTTCATCACTTTCAACTAGCAACAAGACGCTCGCGCTTTTTAGCAGCGAGCGTAGTATAGTAAGTACAAAACCGGCCGCCCGCGCCAGTGCGACTCGCATCGCTGTCGCCTACGTCATCATCATGTCAGCCGTGCGACGTGCACTGCAGGACGTGCGACTCGCATCGCTGTCGCCTACGTCATCATCATGTCAGCCGTGCGACGTGCACTGCAGGACGTGCGACTCGCATCGCTGTCGCCTACGTCATCATCATGTCAGCCGTGCGACGTGCACTGCAGGACGTGCGACTCGCATCGCTGTCGCCTACGTCATCATCATGTCAGCCGTGCGACGTGCACTGCAGGACGTGCGACTCGCATCGCTGTCGCCTACGTCATCATCATGTCAGCCGTGCGACGTGCACTGCAGGACGTGCGACTCGCATCGCTGTCGCCTACGTCATCATCATGTCAGCCGTGCGACGTGCACTGCAGGACGTGCGACTCGCATCGCTGTCGCCTACGTCATCATCATGTCAGCCGTGCGACGTGCACTGCAGGACGTGCGACTCGCATCGCTGTCGCCTACGTCATCATCATGTCAGCCGTGCGACGCGCACTGCAGGACGTGCGACTCGCATCGCTGTCGCCTACGTCATCATCATGTCAGCCGTGCGACGTGCACTGCAGGACGTGCGACTCGCATCGCTGTCGCCTACGTCATCATCATGTCAGCCGTGCGACGTGCACTGCAGGACGTGCGACTCGCATCGCTGTCGCCTACGTCATCATCATGTCAGCCGTGCGACGTGCACTGCAGGACGTGCGACTCGCATCGCTGTCGCCTACGTCATCATCATGTCAGCCGTGCGACGTGCACTGCAGGACGTGCGACTCGCATCGCTGTCGCCTACGTCATCATCATGTCAGCCGTGCGACGTGCACTGCAGGACGTGCGACTCGCATCGCTGTCGCCTACGTCATCATCATGTCAGCCGTGCGACGTGCACTGCAGGACGTGCGACTCGCATCGCTGTCGCCTACGTCATCATCATGTCAGCCGTGCGACGTGCACTGCAGGACGTGCGACTCGCATCGCTGTCGCCTACGTCATCATCATGTCAGCCGTGCGACGTGCACTGCAGGACGTGCGACTCGCATCGCTGTCGCCTACGTCATCATCATGTCAGCCGTGCGACGTGCACTGCAGGACGTGCGACTCGCATCGCTGTCGCCTACGTCATCATCATGTCAGCCGTGCGACGTGCACTGCAGGACGTGCGACTCGCATCGCTGTCGCCTACGTCATCATCATGTCAGCCGTGCGACGTGCACTGCAGGACGTGCGACTCGCATCGACGGATTCCCGCAACCTTCAACAGGGCATCGGTCCACCTAGTGGGAGCTCTTTCAACGCATCGTCTTCCGGTTCGCGGTCGCCACTCCAAAACTTTTCGACCCCATCGGCCATCCGTTCTGCGAGCAATGTGCCCTGCCCACTGCCACTTGAGTTTGGCAATTCTTCGGGCTACGTCGGTGACCTTGGTTCTCTTGCGGATGTCTTCATTTCTGATTCGATCACGCAAGGAAACTCCGAGCATAGCCCTCTCCATTGCCCTTTGTTTATTTATTTATATAATACATGGAAGACTTACAGCTAATAAATACAGGAAAAAAAAAAGGAAATCATAGTCACTAGAGAAAGCCAATTACAAGTCCTCACGTATAGACGTATTATAGTTATTTATGGTGTAAGCGCAGAAACACAAAACACATAGCTTTAATACAAGTGAGAAAAAAAAATAAAAAAAGTTATAAAAACCAAAACAAACAATAAAAACTACGGCTACTTGAAAAATTTGAGGCTTAAGCACCTTCTGGCCGAATTCACACTAAGTGTAAATGGATCAAAGTCATATTCCTTGCATAATTATGTCGTTGAAGTTTCTGCTTACCCGCACAATATAACTGTTCTGCCTATAATTCGAAGATGAATGAGGTACACGCATGGGTGGATTAAAACGAAATGTGTTGGGTGACGTTAAGCCTTTTGATAAGGCCCATTGTGAGCGACCACGTTTCGGTCCCGTATGTTATCACATCACCGGCAACACACACTGGTCATAGACTTTTGTGGCGAAACGGGCGTCCGGAATGGGTGCGACATGGCCATTCAACATGACCTTCGTCTTGTCCATGTTCATTTTCAACCCCCCACCAAAAACGACGGGGTGTTATAAGTTTGACGTGTTTGTATGTGTGTGTGTCTGTCTGTGGCATCGTAGCGCCCAAACGGATGAACCGATTTTGATAGTTTTTTTTTTGCTTGAAAGGTGAATAAGTCGGGAGTGTTCTTAGCTATGTTTCATAAAAATCAGTCCAAGATGGCCACCGCCACAAAATGGCGGATTACATTTCTATTCAACAACTCCCTCAATATGGGTATCAAATGAAAAGGCTTGACTAGTAGAATACTATACACTATGATAAATTAAAAATCAAAGATGGCCGCCACCACAAAATGGCGGATTAACGAAATATTTTCTACTTAACTTTTAGTACATTGTGTCGGGGGTTGTTTTAAATTTTTAACACCATGCCTTTGGCGTTTCCCCCTCGTGTATGACGGGATTAAACAGCTTCTGAAGGGCCGTACGGTCACGTTTTGTTATTTTTTCTACCGATTCTGTGATTTTTCTTGTTTTATAATCGTGACTGTGACAATAAACTTTATTTGTGCACCATACATCGTCTACTCGATTAATTAGTTACCTGCCCCACTACAAAACGTTTTTTCATACAAAATAAAACAGACTTCAGAAAACACAAATTGTGAAAAATAACATTTAGCTTCAGAAGTTGGTGAAAAAAAAAAAACTAAATCAATCAATCAACATTACAGTTTTTTTTGTTTCAATGGTTAATTAGTCGGGTGTGTTCTTAGTTATGTTTGATGAAAATCGGTCCAAAATGTAGTGTTTACTATAGTGAATTAATTTTATACATTTTGTTGCTGGCGATTCTGTGTTTTTTCTCTATGAACTTTTGGTCAAGTCCTTTGTTACACTCTGCACACTGCACACAGATATTTTATAACCTGGATGAACATGCAGGGTGTAAACAGACCCATCACGAAGCTGTCAACATTCTATACATCTAACTAAGTAACTCGATGCTAAATATATTGCTGGGAAACGAGTTTTTTTTTTGGACGAGAAATCACGTTTTGCGGTAGGGGTCAATGTAACGCACTCAACATTGTGCTGATGGCAGCATTTAATAGTTCGGTGGTCGTGGAGATGTTTCAAGTAAAGTTACATTGAAAACTTGTGAAAACGTTGGAAGTATTACAAATGACCCCCAATATCTCCGTAACTCCTCGCCTCTCAGGAATGGTCAGTAGAAAGGTGAGGTGAGCGATGCGAGGAAGATGACACCTGTGGCATTCCACATGAAGCGGACAGCGTCCGATTTTAGTAATATTCGATTGAGTTATACCTATATATGTCCTCGACCCAGATACAATATTTTTGCGATACGATGTATAGTTAAGGAGTTAAAGGTCATTGAACTTTTGACTAACTAGCAGGTACGAGGGCGGGTCAATAAGTCCGTGACATTTTGAATTTCTGACCTCTTTACTGAAAAAGCTACACTACTCCTGTCAACAGGCATCTGTCAGTTGACTCCTGTCAAAATTTGAACTTGCTGTGTCAGTTAGTTTGTGTTTGACAGCTATCTTTATCAGACTACCCAGTAATTTGAGGAAAAAATGGAAAAAAGTGAATTTCGAGTGCTTCTTAAGCATTATTTTTTGCAAAAAAAAAAACCGTTACCGAGACCAAGGCTAAGCTTGATAAATACTATGGGGACTTTGCACCATCGATTTCAATGGTAAAAAAGTGGTTTACTGAATTTCGTTGTGGCCGTACAAGCACTGAAGATGCCGAACGTCCTGGACGCCCAGTTGAGGTCTCTTCACCCGAAACTATCGAAAAAATTCACGATATGGTGTTGGCCGACCGAAGCTTGAAAGTGCAAGAGATTGTGGAAGCCGTAGGGATCTCGCATGGCTCAGTGGTTTCAATTTTGAATGATCACTTGGGCATGAGAAAGCTTTCCGCAAGATGGGTGCCGCGTTTGCTCACAGTGAACCACAAACGCAATCGTGTAACAACTTCACAGGAAGGTTTGGCGTTGTTTAATCGCAATATGGAGGAGTTTTTGCGCCGTTTTGTAACCGTGGACGAAACATGGATCCATCACAACACACCAGAGACCAAACAACAGTCAAAACAGTGGGTTTCTAAGGGTGAATCGGCGCCAAAGAAGGCCAAGGTGGGTTTGTCAGCCCATAAAGTTATGGCGACTGTTTTTTGGGATGCACGCGGGATAATCCACATTGACTACCTTCAAAAGGGAAGAACAATCAATGGGGAATATTATGCCAACTTATTGGACCGATTCAATGACGATTTGAAAAAAACCGACCTCATTTGGCCAAGAAAAAAGTTCTTTTCCACCAAGACAATGCAAGGGTGCACACATGTGCAGTTGCCATGGCAAAAATCCATGAATTGGGCTATGAATTGCTCCCTCATCCGCCCTATTCTCCAGATTTGGCTCCGAGTGACTACTTCTTGTTCCCAAACCTGAAGAAATGGCTTGGTGGAAAAAGATATGACTCCAATGATGAACTCATCTCGCAAACAAAGGCCTATTTTGAGGACCTCGACAAATCATATTTTTTGGAAGGGATAAAAAAATTGGAGAAGCGTTGGACAAAGTGTATAGAGCTCAAGGGAGACTACGTTGAAAAATAAAATGATTTATTTATCAAAAAATCTGTGTTTTATTACAAAAGTCACGGACTTATTGACCCGCCCTCGTATGTGCTACTTCAAGCCCGAGTTCCAAGTGTTAAAAAGTTATAATCAAATAAATAAAGTAGTGGAATGTATACTTGACTTAACAAGCTAGCTGACTGTATTTTTGTTTTTCTTTTCTTATGACTGGGTTAGGTTTTTTTCCACACATCCCTCGCACACATGCTTCTCTTGTTTTGTATGTAAAAAAAAACTCGTTCCGCTTAGCCGTTTCCAGTAGAGCTGCGTTGAGCGAGGCGGGGTAAATGATGCGATTCTATTGGTTTTTAGCAAATACATTCGACACACATCTTTGATGGAAATGCAGCATCAGGATAGTTTTTATTCCGATAGTATGATCCCGCCGTATAATTATCTAGTGTTGAATAATGAAAGGTTAGTAACGGTCGTGAACTAACTTGGTGGAGTACTCCTTCCAGAAGCCGTCGTACTCGGCGTCGGGGATCTTCTTCAGCATGTCCAGCACCTTGCGCACCAACTTCTTCTTAATGATCTTGATGAGCTTGTGTTGCTGCAGCGTCTCGCGGCTCACGTTCAGCGGCAGGTCGTCGCTGTCCACGATGCCCTGCACGGTCGGGGCGGGTGAGAGTCCGTATCTACACGTACATACGTATACACACGTAGTGTAGCGACACTCACCTGGATGAAGGCGAGGTAGTTGGGCATGAGGTCGTTGAACTCGTCGGTGATGAAGACGCGTCGCACGTAGAGCTTGATGTGGTCGGTCTTGGTGCCGTAGCGGTTGAACGAGTCGGCGGGCTGCACGCGCGGCACGAACAGCAGCGCACGGAACGTCACCTCGCCCTCCGCCACGAAGTGCGCCCTGAGGATACATACACGCTACACGCTACAGTACACTCTACACTACATGTACACACAGCGCACGGCGCACGGCGCACGTACTTAGCGAGCTGCGGCGACGTGTCCTTGGTGAGACTCTTGTAGAACTGCGTGTACTCGTCGTCGTTGACCTCGTTGGGCTTGCGCGTCCAGATGGGCTTGTTGTCGTTCATGAGCTCCCAGTCCCACACGGTCTTCTCGGTCTTCTTCGTCTCGCTCTTCTCCTCGGCGGCGTCCTCGACCTGCCGACAACGTTCATTCATCGATCGTCTGTTTAACGAGCCGACCCTCGAGCACGATGCGGACGTACATACCTGCGCGTCGTCGTCGGCGTCGGGCTTGTCGTCGGCGTCCGCGTCGGGCTCCTCCACGGTCTCGGTGCGCGACGCCCACAGGTAGATGGGGAAGTTGATGAACTGCGAGTACTTCTTCACGAGGTTGCGGATGGTGTCGGGCTGCAGGTAGTCGGCGGCCTCCTCCTTCACGTGCAGCCTGCAGCAGGGAGGGGTGTTAGACACAGACAGACACACAGACACACACACACACACAGACACATAGATACGCACGTGATGTGAGTCCCGCGGCGCAGTGTGTCTCCGCGCGGATCCTCTGCGACGCTGAAGGAGTTGGCGTCGGACTCCCAGACGTGCTGCTTGTCGGCGTTGTTCTTGGACACCACGGTGACCTTGTCGGCGACGAGGAAGGCGGAGTAGAAGCCCACGCCGAACTGGCCGATCATGTCGTTCATCTCCTGCGCCTCGCTCTGCAAGCACGACACGGACGTGAGCTACGTACCCCGGTACCCGTACCGTACTGTAGTACGGAGTGTGTGCGTAGTTCTAGTGACGTACCTTCTCCGCGTCCTGCATCTTGGAGAGGAACTCGGCGGTGCCGGACTTGGCGATGGTGCCGAGGTTGTTGATGAGCTCGTTGCGCGACATGCCGATGCCGGAGTCGATGATGTGCAGCAGTCGCTTGTCGGGCTCGGCCTTGATGCGGATGCTGAGCTCGGAGTTGGTCTCCAGCACATCGCGGTCCGTCAGCGACAGCAGCCGGATCTTGTCCAGCGCGTCCGACCCGTTCGAGATCAGCTCTCGCAAGAAGATCTGAAACGACACACACGTCACTGCTGTGTAAACTAACCATCTAAATATTTTGCGTCCACTTTCACATCACCTACAACTTAACAAAAATTAAATTCACTATTTTATGCTTGCCTACCTCTAGTTTAAGTTATACTATACTCAATGTATTCAAATATTTTTTGGAACTAGTATGCTATGCAACGGTGACCCAGTTGTGACGGCACCGATTTACGAACAGTAAGTCATGGGTTCGAACCCAGGCAGGCGCATTACTTTGTGTAATTTATTTCATCAGCACTACTCTCACAAACGGTGAAGGAAAACATCGTGAGGAAACCGGCATGTCCTAGAACCAAAAATTCGAAGACATGTGACATCTACCAAACCGCACTGCGCCGCGTGGTGAATTATAGCCCATACGCAAAATACGCGCTTTGACGTGGAGTTGCGGACACCAGCCCGTTGTACAATACAATACAACCCTAACTACAATTACAGAGAACAAGGGAAACTGTTCCATCATACTACACTCAATGCTTGTAAGTACAAGGAACTGAGTGACTCAGTTCAGCAATAACTACAATTACAGAGAACAAGGGAAACTGTTCCATCATACTACACTCAATGCTTGTAAGTACGGGGAACTGAGTGAATCAGTTCAGTGTTAACCACCTGCTTATTTGTAACTAATATTGAACTTACGCTACTTGGTCTCAATTTGGATACTCATATAAATTGGAAATCCCACTGACAAAAACTTAGATAAAAATTTCAAGATTTTCATATGCTCTACGTGAAATAAAGAAAACCACAAATCTTCAAACAGCGCTCACCACATACTATGTATAATTATGCTTATGCATGGCTAAGCTACGGTGTTACCCTTTGGGGAAATAGCACAGATGCACCCTTAAGCTTTATCCTTAAAAAAAAAAAAATTTAGAATCCCAGCAAATATTGATCAAACCGACAGCTGCAAACCTCACTTCCAAAATTATAATATCTTAACACTCCCCAGTATATACATATTAGAAACCTGCAAATTTGTTAGTAAATATCAATAGTATAACACAAAACGCGAAGATATACAATCACGTTTCACACTCGACACAAATCAAGATTAAACGTTCCGCAATCTCGACTAAACATACACTCAACAAGAACAAACCTGAAATAATAAAAAAGAAGAAAAATTAAACATATTTATAAAAAAACTAAAACAATTTATAACAGAAAAATGCTATTAATAAATATTTAAATGAATATTTAAACGATAAAATAAAGGGTGTAAAACACCTCTTCACGAAGCCGAAAGGCACTTGTTCTCCCCATCATTGCGATCGTTTTTTTGTTCTACACCTTACCTGGGAACCTTCTAGTTACGGAGATATGGGGGTCAAAGTTACAACGTTTTGACAAGTTTTTTTTTAGATAAGAGTTTTTTTTGTAAGATTTTGACTTTTAACACCTCCACGACCCCCATACTATTCAATCCACGGAACAGAGAAAAACAGTGGAAGTGCAAAGTAGGCGTGGCACGCGTGCCACAATTAAGAGTTGTTACGCTTAACTGATCCCAGTCGCGTTCTAACATCGCGCCGAGTTGCTAGTCTCGCGACAAATTCATATTTCCCTAGCTATGACGTATTGTTCCATTTTAGAGTGTAAAAATGATAGTAGGAGGAAAAATCTTAAAAATGGAGGTATTTGGTATCATCGGTTAGCACAATTTTCATTGTTTTCTAATAAAAATCTTATTTTGTTAATATTTATTAATATTTAATAGAACGGTTGGGTAAAATCAACCTTACACAATTAAGATAAAGTTTATTTTGAATTGATTCTATTCAATCGAACACTCTCGAAAGCACTTCGCTACTCAAGTAGTGATGTGGTCAAGTCGAATATTGAATTTATAGATTGATATCGATACAAGGAATAAACAATTTCTAAATTCATTATTTACACATTACATTCGACATTTCGACATTACAATACAAGTATAAGGTCGCCTTCGTTCTTCATAGATTGCATAAACGCTTTAAAGCAAAAATATGTATAATCAATGACGTCAAATGACATTGACCACAACAGGAATGATTTGACTCGCAAATAAATATCATAACATAGCTTATTTATTGTGATTTTAAGATTCCGTTTTCATTTTTATGTAATATTTCGTTTAACTATTGTAAAATGGTTACTTTTTTTTGGTGTAGTGAGAATAATAAATGCCAGGTGGGCCCAAAAAAAATTGTCTCCTTTGAACACTTGTAAAAGGCATGCATGCATACATACCAGCACTTTTGTTAATTTTAAATTTACCTGTCTGTCTGTGTCTATTTATTAATAATTTAAATGAACAGCTGTTTGTGTACCAAATAAATAAATGTACTCCCAACAACTCTTATTTTTGCGAATTGAAGAAAATATGGGGTATCTATCGATATCGATAAATAAATTTAATATGCTACGTGGTCCGGCCTTGACCGAGTAGCAGCAGAAACCGACCGATCACGCAAATGTCAACCATATGTCTTACGCGTTTAAGTTCATAATTGCGACCACTGAGAATACCGCCATCTATGGTTAAGTAGCGGAATTGTCTCGTCAATCGAATCTAGTGTTACTATAGATCGTAAATACGGTTTGTCGCTAAAGCAAAATAAATCTTATTTGTAGAATATCAGGGTTTATTTCCAAATCTGTGATGTGGGCTAATTTTGACTAAACTTTGAACAACGAATCAAACGAATTGTTTTTTTGTAGTGCAATATATGATTATCGGTTTATACGTGTGAGTTTGGCGACAGCGGTTCCTACAGTAATTTTGGTGCATTGCACTTCCACTGTTTTTTCTGTTCCGTGATTCAATCCATCCATCAGCACAATGTTTTAAGTGCGTTACATTGAGTTCCACCACAAAACATGATTTATAACCTCAAAAAAAAAAAGTTGCTTCCCAGCAATAATTTTTGCGTAAAGTTACTTAGTTTGATGTACAAAATGCTTGGTTAACGACTTTGTGATGAGGTGGTTTACACCCTGTATAATTTAATAATGTAAGTATAAAAATTTCTGTGTTATAGTATTGTACGGTTTACGTACAGGCTAGTAAGTCGCTGACGCCGCGACCTACTTTCGTTAATTCATTTTATACACTTTTATTATACTAAACGTTAGTTAACCATTAGCTACTATAGCGATAATACCACGGATTAGCATCCAACATTATTTTGTAACTTTACATTAAACTACTTGGGATCGTGAAGTCTGTGGTTTTCGTCAACTCACCTCACTGCAACTTGACCACTCTGAGCCGTACATAAAAGTGGTCCTTCGAGCCGGATATAAAGTGTGCAGAGTGTCTCTATTACTATAACGTTAGCGAATCGGTCTAGTTGGTCTCCCACAAGCGGGTCGCCCCAGCTGGATTGAGAAGGCGCACATAGCGTTAGTAGAGTGCGAACACACTTATCCACAAATATCTGCGAACTAGTACCTTTGCATGAAGCGGAAACTGAACTATCTAGCGACAAACTAGCAACAAGGGAGGAAAACCCATCGTTGACCCCTTCGACTTCTTATGGGGTTAACAACATAACAAACGAAGAAAAGGAAGTGTTGTTGACAACTGCACTTCTCAAAGTCAGAACAATTGATGGAAACTTCATCAACTTGAGAGGTCTACTTGACCAAGGCTCCCAAGTGAGCCTAATAACGGAAAACGCTGCACAGCGTCTTCGATTACAGCGAAGTAAAGTGAGCGCCGTTGTATCGGGTGTTGGTACCCTTAGCGGCAATTGCAAAGGGGCAATGAACTTAGAATGTCAGTCAATACATTCAGACTACAAATTTAACTTTGAAGCATTAATTATGAAAAAACTCATAAGCAACTTACCAACCGCATCGTTTTCAATCAGCCAGTTGCTGAAACTGCTGGACTATTTGGAAAACTTGAAACTAGCGGATCCACAGTTCAACCTGTCAGGCCCGATCGATCTGCTCTTGGGCGCCGACATCTACTCTGAACTTATCCTAAACGGCGTCATCCGGAGCGATAACAGATACCCAGTAGCCCAACAAACCAAAGTGGGCTGGATTCTATGCGGGAATGTAAAGACATTCAACTGCTTGGTGACACTCAACGACTTCGAAAACATGGCAAGATTTTGGGAAATCGAGGAAATTCCAGACAAGTCAGCATCAACTAGTGAAGAACAACACTGTGAGGAATACTACAACGCAACTACCACAAGATTGACGAACGGACAATATGTGGTACAAATGCCTATGAAGCCTAACTTCGAAACAAACTTAAAAAACTAAGACTAGTGTTCAACGCGTCATACAAGACAAAGGGAGACAGCAGTCTCAACGATCAAATGTACTGCGGTCCGAACTTACAAAAGGATATACTATCGCTACTAATCAATTGGCGAACATATAGATACGTCTTTACGGCAGATGTAGAAAAACTTTATCGCTTCATCTGGCTGAGCGAAAAACAACAACATCTACAAACTGTAATCTGGAGATCATCCCCTAACGAACCGCTACAAGATTGGCAGTTGGGCACAGTAACTTATGGAATGAAAAGTGCACCTTGTCTGGCAATGCGCACTCTACATAAACTCGCAGAAGATGAGAAACATACCTACCCGGAAGCTGGGGACGTCCTGAAAAACTATTTTTACATGGATGATTTGGTGTACGGGCAGGATACTATCGAGGCATCGAAAACACTGGTTACGCAGCTAATAGAGTTGATGAAAAAAACTTTTTTGCAAAAAATAAAACAGACTTCAAAAAAAAAACCAAAAAAGTGAAAAATAACTTAGCTTTATGATTGATTTAATTTTTTTGTCACCGACTTCAGAAGCTAAGTTATTTTTCACTTTTTTGGTTTTTTTTTTGAAGTCGGTTTTATTTTTTGCAAAAAAGTTTTTATTTTTCATTTTTTAGTGGTTCACATATGTGCTTGGTACACATGGAAAGTGCATACCGTTACAATTACAACAATCCCAAACACGACTAGGATACATTGTCTCATTATGGAGTTCCGTGACTCTTGGCTTCATCAGATCTGATGGTAGAATGGTTCTTATCAAACGCAAATGCTTCACTTGTTGTAGAAAATACCAAAATTGCTGTACGTTATCCTATAAAATTTGAAGAGTTCCCTCGATTTCGCCAAGATTCCATCATCAGATCCCGACTTGGCGACTATGGGACCAACTTGGAAGTATACCCTTTCAAACAAAAAAAGAATTTTTGAAATCGGTTCAGGCGTCTTCGAGTAATCGGTGAACATACATAAAAAAAAAAATACATACAGTCGAATAGAGAACCTCCTCCTTTTTGGAAGTCGGTTAAAAAAGGAGGATTTAACTTGAGAAAATGGAAAACGAACGAACCGATTATCTTGGAAGACTTTCGGGATGATCAAAAGAGCCGCAACACGAACATCGACTTTAGCCCAGAAAAAACAACAAACTCAAAAATGTTGGGCAGGAGGTGGAATCAAGGCAACGATAGCTTCACATACCAATGGGATCTACCAATCAAGAAAAATCTGTCAAAACGCGCACTGCTAAGCGAAATAAGCAAGCTATACGACCCACTTGGATTATTATCGCCACTTACAATTAAAACCAAACTTCTGTTCCAAAAAATCGGGATAAGCAAAATCAACTGGGATGATCGCTTACCCGACGATCTAGCTACGGAATGGGAAACTATTAGAAAAGATATCCCGTTACTAAACAAACTTAGAATACCAAGATGGTTACAATGTCAAGAAAACAGCCAAGAGATACACGGGTTTTGCGACGCAAGCGAAAAAGCATACGCGTGCGTCATTTACAGCCGAGTGAAAAATCAAGCCGGCGAATACAAGACTACACTAATCACGGCAAAAATAAAGGTTGCACCAATCAGCAACCAGATAACTGTTCCTAGAATGGAACTTTGCGGGGCTGTTTTACTAGCCAAACTGCTAGAAAAGGTTCAGAACACCCTCTGCAATAAAAACCTACATATAAGGTGCTGGACCGACTCCAAGGTCGTTTTAGCCTGGTTGCAGGGCGACATAAACCGATGGGAGAAATATGTAGCTAACAGAGTGAAGCAAATTAACAGCATTATTTCGGCAAACTGCTGGAACTATGTGAAGTCAGAAGAAAATCCAGCTGACTGTGCAACTCGAGGGCTAACACCTTTTCAACTGCTAGATTTTAAACTTTGCTGGAATGGACCAGATTGGTTAAAAACAAACATGCCAAAAATCCATCAAAACAATCGCCAGAACTACACAACAAACACAGAGTTGCAAGAAATAAACTGCTGCGCAGTCACATACAACAGATGTGAAATAATTAATACATTACTCATTACTGCATAGAAACAGTAATTACAAACGCGTAATACGAGTGCTTGGATGGATTTTGCGACTGAGCAACATTCGTAAGCAAAAACGCACACTCAACTCAATTGATAACTTAGCCGACTGCGGTAACAAAATGATGGTTATGTGTTTATCACCACAAGACATTATGGGAGCAACAGAATTGATCATCAAGAACATTCAAAACGAAAACTATGCCGACGAAATCGAATGTTTAAAGAAAAATAAAACAATGCCAACAAAAAGCAGCTTGCTGAAATTGACCCCATTTCTTGATGACAGTGGAATACTACGCGTGAAGGGGCGACTAGGCTACACAACCTTATCTCCCGAAGTTAAACGACCAATAACGAAGCTCTCACCATTACCGATGAAACCCGAAGAACCTAGAGTAAGCGAAGAGGAAGAAAAAATAACTTCGGTTACTTCGGAAACTAAAAAACGGGGAGGCACAACAAAAAACAAGAACAATTGGCTACCACTTGTTCTGCTATCCATACTAGCAATGACGGGATTTGCAAAAATCAGCGCTAACGAATAACTTGAAGGTTACGCCTATACCGAGCGATCATCCGATTTACTTCGATGAGGCGGGGAAAATTCAGTTAATACATGACGAATGGACTCTATTGGTTTACTACAACTTAACGTCATACTGGCAAGCAACTGATCGGATCAACGATTATGTGAACCAAATAGACAAACTATGCCAAAGAATATCACATGAGTACACACCTTGCGAAACAATTGTCGGCCACCTACGTCATGAACTGAGTCACCTAGCCGACTAGAACTCTATACTGCTCACTCAACACTCAAGATCAAAACGAGGTTACTTTGACGGAGTTGGGAAATTAGCAAGAACTCTTTTTGGAGTGCTCGACGCAGACTTCGCTGAAAAATACGAGAGACATACAGAATCTACAATCAAATGATGATTACCTACTACAACTTATGAAAAACCAAACATTGATTGTAGAAGCTGAAAACAATGTTATAAAAAGAAACACTGCCTTTATGGATAAACAATTCGAAACATTGCGCAACTACATGAACCAAACTTGCAGCGAAATCACAAAAATAGTGAAAAAGGCGCAAATGCTATTCACGATGAACGACATAAATTCCGCTGCCGTGACATCAACTCTCATTTTTAATGATTTAAATCGAATACTGGAAATGCTGATAAATGCTCTCGCAAACATTTACAGAGGACATCTAGATACCCATCTATTTCCGCCTTATCAACTGATCGAGCAGCTAAACATAAGATCCGGAAGGTTGCCACAGGGATTGTCGTTACCGGTAAAGGACATTCAAAGGGATTTGAAAAATATCTATGACCTCATCCATGTGAAGGCTAGAATTACAAACAACTATATGCTATTTGAAATACATATCCCGTTGCTAAGCGATGAAGACTACAAGATATATCGAGTCATACCGATACCGTTCCATAGACAAGGACGTTTCAAACTCGTACAACCAAGTTCAAGCTTCATCGCAATCAACTTAGTAAAAAACTCTTACATATAACAATGGAAGACCAAGACATGCGCCAGTGTACTTCATACGGAGAAGATCAATTCATTTGTGTCGCACTTAGTCCTGTCTACAACATGCACGATAAGAACGCCCCATGTGAGGCCCAAGTCTTCAACCAACAAGAGTCTTTATCATGCGTTCTCAATGACGTAACATGCAAAGAATCCTGGACAAAACTTCACAAATCGAACATGTGGCTATTTACATTATGCGGAAAACAGCTGATGCGCGTCATATGTAACGATCAAGTTACGCCTGCGGTCATTGACGGGACTGGAGTGATTTCCTTGAAATCAAAGTGCTTACTGCAGAAAAAGGACGCCACAATATTTACACACAATCAGCTGGGAAGTAGTTTTAACATGGAACCAGAGATAGAAATACCAACCATAAATTAAACAATTAACAATATCTTCGACCTCGGCTGGAAGAATGCAAAACTAAATATAACAGAACAAGAAACGCCAACTGCTGTAGAAATAAGAAAAATAGACCAGCAGTTGGAATTCCAGAAAAACAGAGAAATATTACCGAAAGCGTCTGACATGTCAAGTCACGACATCTATCGGTTATATCTTTGTTGTTGGGAGGAATCGCTGTGCTTGCCCTCTATATTATCACTAGACGATGGTGCAATACAAAGAAAGACACCAAAACAGGAGTGACACCTAGAGGAAGGGATAACTTTGGAGGGGACATCGAGCTACAGGAAATACATTCGTCAGCAGCGGAGCCTGTTTACAGCGAAGCAAGACAGCCGAAGAAAGCATTTCACTTTGACGACTTAAATTGAATGTTATACTTTTACACATTTACTATTGTTTACTATTTAACGTTTAACTATTTACTTTACATGAATTGTTTTCTTTTACATTTATTTTTTAACTACTATTTGTAATGGATGCTCATCCCACTTTTCCCTCGGGAGCATGTACGGTTTACGTACAGGCTAGTAAGTCGCTGACGCCGCGACCTACTTTCGTTAATTTCATTTTATACACTTTTATTATAATAAACGTTAGTTGACCATTAGCTACTATAGCGATAATACCACGGATTAGCATCCAACATTATTTTGTAACTTTACATTAAACTACTTGGGATCGTGAAGTCTGTGGTTTTCGTCAACTCACCTCACTGCAACTTGACCACTCTGAGCCGTACAAGTATTATTGGATTTATTTTAGATATATTTACTATTTTGTATTTTTAACGCTTCCTCTCTCCTACTAGATCTTTGTCTTTTGCTGTGCCTGACAAGGTCCATAATGACCTCATTTTTAATTTACCACCTAAGTACACATTGTGGAATGCAAATAAAGTTTGAGTATTGAGTATTGTGCCAGGTTGTGGTTTAATTAGGCAAGCAAAGTTCATTTGAGTATGTAGTGGCACTCACCTCTTTGTTCCTGTACAACGAGTTGATGATGAGTTTCATCATGCGGTTGACTTCTGTCTGGAAGGTGTAGTTCTGCGCGTGCTCCTTGATCTCCCGCATCTGCGCGACGCTCAGCCCGTCCGGCGAGATGGCCTCCTCCTCTCGTAGCACTGCTTCAGCATCTAACGAAAGAAAATTCATTACTTTGGAGGTGCTGCATCGTGATAATATACTATTTTGCAACTTTAATATGTACAAACAAATAAAAAAATGAATGAATGAATGATGGATGAATTTTTTTTTCGTCGTCTACCGCATCGTGTGGGGTATCGTTGATAAGTCTTTTAAAATGATTTAGGGGTTGCAAACGTTACTTATTTTTCGTTTTAATACTCCATTAAGTAAATCATATTAAACTTTAAGTGCACGTTTGTGCTGACTGCTGATCAAATGACCCCTCCCACTCTGGGCGGAGCGAGAGGGAGTGTCAGAGTTTTACTGACTAAAAACCATCCATGTTCCAATAGTCGGAAGTCAGAAGGCTAGGTAAGAAAAGTGATAAAATTAGACCTGTTGTCGTCGTATTAAGTAACATGGGCCGAAAAATTGATATATTAAAGAACAAAGTCACTTGAAGGATACCCTTGTTGAGGTTTAAATGCGCCCTCCTCAATTTCTTTATAATGATATGTTTACTTTTTCTGTAAAAGTCAGTGTCAGATAGTCTGTTTTAGCACTTTTTTTTTTCATATCCGCTGTGTATTAGCTCTGCTAAATAAAACAACGTGTATTGTGTATAAACCGCTTTTATTTCCATACATGGAGCCCTAAATCTTAACAGGTTATGGGCCCAGTGCTACGCGAGTGAAAAATAAAGTGCGAAAAGTTGTTGGACTCGATCTGTGACGTGAGAGTTACGTCGGTGCACGTAGGTTTAACGTACGACGACGTAAATTACGATGGATCTTGGAGGTCTTGGTTTCGCAGCTGCGAAAAGGTTCGCAGGCGACAATTATAGACAATGGAAGTTCCAAACAACACTTGCCCTGAAGGCCAAAGGGCTGGGCGACCACATAACGTCTTTGAAATCGCCGGCTGGGGCCGACGTCAAAGAATGGCAAAAAGATGCTGCGAAGGCGATGTATATTATTACGTCGAGCATGGAATTAAGTCAGATAAGCTTAATTGAGACTTGCGATACGTCGAAAGCGATGTTTGACAAGCTGGACTCTGTTTATGACCAGAAAAGTGAAAATAGCAAAATGTTGTTGCATGAGAAGTTTCACACTGTAAAGTTCAATGAGGGTGACAGTGTCGCTGAACACATCTCAAAGATCGAAAATATAGCAAAGCAGTTGAAAGATGCTGGAGAGACGATCTCTGAAATAGCCGTTGTGACCAAGATACTGGGATCACTGCCTGAACGCTATCGGATGGTGCGACAAGCTTGGATGTCATTGGAACCAAGTAAACAAACTGTTATTAACCTTACGGCACGCCTCTTGGACGAGGAATTGAACTTTAAAAGTAAAGAAGACAAAGCAGAAATAGCACTTGCTGCAGAGAAACCTTTAAAATCAGTGAAGTGTTTTAAATGCAAGAAAAAGGGGCACTATGCTCGAGATTGCCGCTCTAATTCACAACCCAGTGGCTCGAATCAGCATTTTCATGCAAGTTCACGACTCAGCTCAAAACCCAGTGGCTCAAAGAAAGAACCTGCTTTCACCACTCAGCTCGAGGCGAATACCATTGAAGATGGAGAGATATGGCTCCTGGATAGTGGAGCATCTGCCCACATGACATATCGGCGCGATTATTTCTCTAATTTCAAGCCAGAGTGCAACTGTGTGAGGCTAGGTGACAAAAGTGAACTGACAGTGCAAGGCTCGGGAACAATTAAAATAAAGAAATTGTTGGACGGTGAATGGTATGACTCTACCATCAATGATGTGCTCTACGTGCCTGATTTGAAGAGGAATTTGTTCTCTGAAGGTGTTGTAACCTCAAAAGGTTTTATAGTGACTAAAACCAAGGACTTTGCTTTGATTAAAAATAGTGATGGGAATGTAGCCGCTACTGCTGTTAAACAAAGTAATAATCTATACAGAATGCTCGTTAAGACCATCACTGAGGAATATCAAGCAAATGTTGTCACTCTAAAACAGTGGCATGAGCGTCTCGGACACGTAAACATAAAAACATTGCGTGAAATGGTGCGAAATGGACATTTGCCTCCAGTAAGTGACCTGAGTGACTTTTTCTGTGAAGCTTGTGTACTCGGCAAGCAACATAGACTGCCTTTTAAGAAGCGCTCATCGGAAGTAGTGAAGCATAAAGTGTATAGTGACCTGTGTGGTCCTATGCCCACGCCATCTGTTGGAGGGGCTCGATACTTCATTACGTTCCTGAATGCAGCATCTAGTTTCATCACTGTGTACTTTCTGAAGCGCAAAAGCGAGGCTTTGCAGGCTTTCCAGAGGTATGTACAGCTACTTGAGAATAAGTTCGACACCAAAGTGAAGCTGTTACACAGTGACAATGGCAAGGAGTATTGCAATGATGAGTTTCGAAAATATGCAGCTGGAAAAGGTATTGAATTAGAACATACTGCCCCCTATACGCCGCAACAGAACGGCAGGAGTGAGAGGGCAAACCGAACTATTATGGAGTGTGCCCGGTCCATGCTGTATGCGCGACAGTTACCTCTTTATCTATGGGCGGAAGCGGTGCAGGCAGCTGTATATCTGATGAATAGAAGATCTAGAGATGAGAAGACTCCATTTGAGTTATGGGCTGGAACAAAACCTAGTTTGGCACATGTAAGAACATTTGGCTGTGTGGCTTACATGCATGTACCTAAAGAGAAGCGAAACAAACTAGAACCGAAAAGCAAGAAGCTGCTTCTAGTTGGCTATGAAGGTAACTCTGACAACTACAGGTTATTTAATCCAGAAACAAAGAAAGTGACTGTGTCAAGAGATGTTACTTTCAATGAAAATGAGCTTCCTTCTTTTCGTGTTGAAAGATCTGCTGAGTACCTACTGGCTCTTGATAGTGACCAGAGTGATCAAGACAATGAGCTTCCTTCTTCAAGTGATGAAAGATCTGAGTACCTACTGGCTCTTGACCAGAGTGATCAAGACAAAAGTATAGAATCACAGGAGAATGACGCTTTTGAGGACATCTATCAAAGTATGATAGGCAGAGCAACAGTAGAGGAAGAGAAGGAAAGCACAGAGATTCAAGAACAAGACAGACCAGTCGAAAACAATGGGGAAACAGAGACAAGAAGATACAATTTGAGACAGCGGCCGCATAGAGTCATGATGCCAGAGGCTAATCTGGTTGAGGTACTGCCTAGTACTTATAATGAAGCTGTTAAAAGTGAAGATTCTGAAAAATGGATCGCTGCAATGAGTGAGGAACTAAAGTGTCATGATACATGCAAGACATGGAAGCTTGTTGAACGTTCGTCAGATAAGAAGCTGATCAGTTGTAAATGGGTTTACAGGATCAAGCAGAATGCTGATGATACCATGAGATACAAAGCTCGGCCATGTGCAAAGAGTTGCACCCAAGAAAAGGGTATTGATGATGACGAGACTTTCTCACCGACTGTGCGTTATGATACCATAAGAAGTATGCTCTCACTGGCAGCTCGGGAAAAATTGTATATGACTCAGTTTGACGTTAAGACTGCATTTCTGTATGGTGTCCTTGATGAGGAAGTCTATATGGAACCACCACCTGGATTGAATACAAATGGGTTAGACTGTAAACTAATTAAATCTTTGTATGGTTTGAAGCAGTCACCCAGGTGTTGGAACCATAAGTTTAACTCCTTCATGAAGGAAAATAAGTTTACAAATTGTGAATTTGATAGATGCTTGTATGTGTCCTTGCAACAGGATGTTCCCTTGTACTTACTTCTGTATGCAATGAGTATGCAATGATATATTGACAAGTTTGTAAACAAGCTGTATAAACATTTTGAGTTGACTGTAATGAGCCCAAAACGAATTGTGGGATTAGAATTAGATTTTGTTGAGGATGGATCTATTTTTGTACATCAGACTAGGTACATTAACAGTTTGCTGAATAAGTTTGGAATGGACCTATGTAAACCAAGTTTAGTGCCAGCTGACCCTAATGTAAAGTTAGTTAACTGTGAAAGACCAGCTGATATGCCAGATGTGCCTTATCGCGCGAGGCAGTAGGCTCACTTATGTATGTAGGCCAGATATTTACTACATAGTATGCTCACTTAGTAGATTTTTAAACAATTTCAATAATGTAGGTACACAGGGGTGCTGTTATGAAAGTTTTCAAATTTCTAAAATTAAATAGAGAATTGGGCATATGTTATGAGGCAGATACTGATGAAAATTCACTTATATTGAGGGTTTTAGTGATGCTGGTTATGCAAATTGTGTGATGACTCGTAGATCTGTAACAGAATATTGTGTATTGTGAAACGAAATTGCAGGCGGCTCATATGTTCACCAAAAGCCTTCCGAGGCCCCAGCTTGAGTTTTTAAGAAAACTAATTGGTATGTGTAAGGGAGTGCACATTTAGGGGGGGTGTTGAGGTTTAAATGCGCCCTCCTCAATTTCTTTATAATGATATGTTTACTTTTTCTGTAAATGTCAGTGTCAGATAGTCTGTTTTAGCACTTGTTTTTTTCATATCCGCTGTGTATTAGCTCTGCTAAATAAAACAACGTTTATTGTGTATAAACCGCTTTTATTTCCATACATGGAGCCCTAAATCTTAACAACCCTATCTACATAAAACAAGATTATCCTCTCCATGTACTAGAAAAAGGAAAACAGCTACAGGAAGAACTAAAGCGTGAACGTGAATCCGGAAAGAAGGTTGCTCTCCGCTACGACAAGATAATAACCCTGGAAAATAAAACAGTTGGCGAAAAATACATACGTCCACATAAGAGATATCAATCAAAATCACCTGAATCTGTCGAAAACACGAGTACAGGGGAAGGTAGTAGTGTCACAAACAAAACTAAGCATAGCATAGTGTAAAGAAAAATCAGACGGGAAATATTACTTCTCATTTGCGTGTTACGCAAATAAACAACAATGATTCAAACGTAACAAATACCATGTCTAAAAATCATGAAGAACAAAAAAACGCCTAAGTAGTGCCCCTCAACCTCCCGCAAGCCGGCTGGTCACCGTGGGGGAGTCCGACCAACGCCCCCCAACAGATTATAATATTCAAGATACTATCCAACCTACGAGCAACCCTGTTGAAATAAACAATAGAAAGGAAAGTAAACAAACCAAATATCTCTATTTTGGCATGCCTGAATGTAAGAACATTATTACAAGACAGTAGACTTTCAGAACTAAATCACGCGGTGAATGATTTGAAGTGGGATATTATTGGCTTGAGTGAAGTCAGGAGACCAGAAGAAAGCATAGAGGAACACGAAGACTTCATTCTCTACCACACGAGTGCAACTAATGGAAGAAATGGAGTAGGATTTTTAACTAAACGAAAATGGAAAAATCACATCATTAGTTTCATATCATTTCATTTCCGATAGAGTTGCAGTCGTGGAAATCCAAATATCTGAAATTTGTAAGTGGTCTATTATCCAAATATACGCACCAACAGAGAGCTACAAATCAGAAGACATTGAATATTTCTACGACACTATAGAAAATGCTCTGGAATTTGTAGACACAAAAAACCTTATTATAATGGGAGATTTCAATGCACAAATAGGGAAAAGTAGAGATGGAGAAGAAAGTGTATTTGGTAAATACTCCGAAGGAAACCGAAGTAGAAATGGTCAAAAAATGATAGAATTCGCTCTAGAAAAAAATCTAAGATTTGCCAACAGTATGTTTAACAGGAAAACTCAAAAGAAATGGACCTGGAGATCACCGAACGGACTTTATTTTAATGAAATTGATTATATTTTGACCAATCAGTCTACTCTCATTCATGATTTCAAGGTGATAAATAATTTAAATTTCGAGACGGACCATCGGATGATTAGATGCAATATAGCAATAGACAGAAAGAAAGAGAGAAAATACATAAAAAAAATTACAAACATGCAAAGCAACTACCAACTCTAACTAGGGTCGATGGATCATATTGGGAAAGTCGTTTTATGGAGTCCACATCAACTGAGGTCCAGCACCAATACAATGCTTTCGAACAAAACATGAAAGAGATTTTAACAAAATTACCGGAACTGAAAAAGAGAGAAGAAGAAGAGCATTTAACATCGTACACAAAATCTCTGTTAGCAGAAAGGAAAAACTTGTACAAGGAAAAGCGGACTAAACATGTAAAACAAAGAATCACAGAAATCAGTAAGGAAATAAGTAGAAGCATTTCAAAGTAGAGGAACAACCACAGACAGGCTTTGCTTGAAAAATATATAGAGAAGACTGGTGGAGTAAGGAAAGCATATAAATAATTACGAAATAAAACAGAGTGGACCGAAAGCCTCAAAAACAAATCAGGAAATATTATTAGATAGAGACCATTAATCATAAATGAGGCTACTAAATACTATAGAGACCTTTATGCAGATGAAAGACCTGAAATCCAGAACTGTCAAATTAACCTCTTTGAACATTTCGACTCTACCTCACACCCCGATCCTGTATTGAAGAGCGAAATTGAACATGCAATTAGCACGCAAAAACCAGATAAAACGCCTGGCGAAGACAACATCACGAATGAAGTGCTAAAATCTATTTCGGAATCTCTACAAGCTCCACTCCATTTGCTATTTAACAATAAAATTAACACAGGTTCAACACCTCACCAATGGTCTAAGTCAACAATCGTACCTACTGCTATATAAAAAAGGCGATAGAAATGACTTCAACTACTGGACCCATTAGCCTAATGTCGAATATGTACAAAATAAAGGGTGTAAATCACCTCTTCACGAAGCCGAAAGGCACTTGTTCTCCCCATCATTGCGATCATTTTTTTGTTCTACACCATACCTGGGAACCTTCTAGTTACGGAGATATGGGGGGTCAAAGTTACAACTTTTTGACAAGTTTTTTTTCAAATACAAGTTTCTTTTGTAAAATTTTCACTTTTAACACCTCCACGAGGCCCGACTATTCAATCCATCCAGCAGCACAATGTTTTAAGTGCGTTACAGTGAGTTCTACCACAAAACATGATTTATAACCTCAAAAAAAAAAGTTGGTTTCCCAGCAATATTTTTTGCGTAAAGTTACTTAGTTTGATGTACAGAATGCTTGGTTAACGGCTTTGTGATGAGGTGGTTTACACCATGTATTTTCAAAAATAATACTAAATAGAATAACAAAAACGCTAGACGAACAACAATCATGAGAGCAGGCGGGTTTTAGGAAGGGTTTCTCTACCCTAGACCACATTCGTGTTGTTACACCGGTAATCGGTAATAAGATCAATGAGTACAGGAAAACTCTATATTTGTGTTTCATAGACTACAAAAAAGCCTTTGACTCTTTAAAACACAGCGATATCTGGAAAGCTCTCGTACAACAAACAAGGAGTAGATCAAAATACATCGACCTACTCTGCCACATATACTCAAACAGCAGCGCGAAGGTCAGGCTAGAAAGAGAAGGATCAGAATTTAAAATAAAAAAGGGAGTAAGGCAGGGCGACCCGCTCTCACCGAAAATTTTCTCTTCTGTTCTAGAAGCAGTGTTTAGAAAACTCGATTGGGAAAAAAAAGGGATAAGAATTGATGGAGAATACCTGAGTCACTTACGCTTTGCAGACGATATTGTTATTTTTGCCGAGAACTCTATTGATATGGAAGACATGATTACAGAACTAACACGCGAAAGTAAAAGAGTGGGCCTGACGCTTATCACAGCAAAAACAAAAATATCAAAAAACTGAGTAAACAGGAGTATCAGTGTTGATGGTGTAAATCTATACATTAATAAAAGAGTAAAAAAACTGTGTCTGTACATTGAATAAATAAAAAAAAATAGAATTGAGGGGGGTTTAGAAACAGTAATAGAGCACGAACCAAAAAAAAGTCTGTCTGTTTGTTTGTACACGCTATCTTCGGAACTACTGGACGGATTTGAATGTTTTTTTTTTGTTGTATAGATATTAAGTCTGGGCAACATATAGGCTATATTTTATCTTGGAAACTTGAACAGCTGATGCAGAACCGCAACAGATCAGCTACAAAACTATAAGAGATACAAAAATGACACCATAGCAAAAATTGTTCCACGTGATGAGCATTTTCTGCTGAGAGAATAAATTTGAAGATCTGGAACACTTGATGTGGAACTCCAAGAGCCCAGCTACACCATAAAACATATAGGAATGACGTTTTAGCAAAAGTTGTTCAATCTGATGAGCACTCTTTGTTGACTTATAAAAATCGAAGATCTGGAACACCTGTTGTGGAACTCCAAGAGCCCAGCTACACCATAACGCATATAGGAATGACGTCTTAGCAAAAGTTGTTCAATCTGATGAGCACTCTCTGTTGACTTATAAAAATCGAAGATCTGGGACACCTGTTGTGGAACTCCAAGAGCCCAGCTACACCATAACACAATTATAGGAATTATGTCTTAGCAAAAGTTGTTCGTTCTGATGGGCATTTCCTGTTGACTCATAAAAAATCTAAAGGTCAGAAACATCTGATGTGAAAATTATTACAAAGCTATTACTAATTTCACTGTATAATTAATTATAATTATAAAATAACATAAGCTGGGAGTACCTCCACGCGGTGAAGGCGGTAACAGTTTAGGACTGATTTTCGATGAGGATGGTACGAGTACATCATTGCAAATTTGACTCATGTGATTAATATGTCTTCGGGTTTATGTTATTTCAGTGTTTAATTTCCTTTTCCATTTATCTTCATGACTCGGTAGCCTACCCGGTAACGCAGGGGAGCAGTCACTTAGATTTCAATTGATCAGGTATCTTCACAACAAAACTATAACCATGCCCAGAAAGAGGTCAAATCTTTCCCAATGTTCCAAAGGAGCTAATAGATTGAGGATCATACGATCCCAAGAATCTACCGAAGAGCGTCAGGAGAGACTTGATGCTGTTCGAGAACATCAGGCTGCAACTTGCTCCGTGGAAACCTCTTCGGATCGCGAAGCACGCCTGCGTTCTCAGCGTATTTACGCATCTACATCCAGGTCTCTAGAGACCAGTGAAGAATAGATGCGTGACTGACCGCTGATCGTGAACGTCATGCATTGTCTCGCGAGTCGGAGACGTTCACGGTTAGAGAATTGCGCTTGAGTTCTCAGCGTATCTACGCATCTGCTTCTAGGTCTCTAGAGACACGTGCGGAACGTGATGCGCGACTGTCCGCTGATCGTGAGCGACATGCATTGTCTCGCGAATCGGAAACGTTTTCCGATACAGAATCACGCTTGAGTTCTCAGCGTATTCGCACATCTACTAACAGGTCTTTTGAAACGAGTGATGAACGTGATGCGCGACTAACTGCTGCTCGAGGTTATCATACATTGTCCCGAACAGGCACACAACAAAATATTCATAATCAGTTAGAAAGTGAGAGAGAAAGAATTGCTGGAGTACGGCGGATACTCGTATCATCTGAAGAATCGGATGTGTCTCAAGATATAGCCGTAGGGCATGGCGACCTTCCTTGGGTTGATAAGGAACGGAGCGCATTTACGTATACTCCTATGATTGAATACGCCACATATTGCGCCATCGGAGGTATGGTTTAAAATTGTACTTTTTGGGAAGCTGTTTTAAATGGCAAAAAGAGACAAACGGTATGTGTTGCTCAGGTGGGAAAGATCCGTTATTTTCCCGTCCCCGGGCTCTTAGAATTCGACATCAGACGTTTCAGATCTTCGGCGGCGACCTCTCGCGTCCGGCCCTGTTTCAATCCATGGTCCGGAGCGAGATGGAATGGGAAGCCGTCACCTCCTTCTGCGAAGCAGTCATGCTAGCGAAGGAGGTGGCGGAACGCGAGAGGGAGAGAGCCTCTCTTCCCAGCCGCCGCGGGAGACGCACCGGGCGTCGGGGGCCACGTGGTGGCTACCGGCCACCGTAGACGCGGGCCTGTGGACGGTTAGCTATGGGCTAGCTAGCCGTCCGTCCGTCTAATGACGACAGGCCGTCTCGACGGCGCGTTCGTGTTCCACGCGCGCCTCAAAGAGATGTCAGCCCGGCTAGCATGGGCAGGGGATAAAAATTTTATCCACCGGTTATTTCCACTTTTGTTTGAATTTTGTCCCTTGTCAGTGGAAATAACCGGTGGATAAAATTTTATCCCCTGCCCATGCTAGCCGGGCAGCATAAGGGGACGGGCCCGCAAGGGCCGAAGCCTGCCGGGGTTGCGGGCCTATTCGAAAGAGATACCGCGGCCCCGGAACATAAAGGGCGAGGAAGGAACATGGATGGGTTTTAGTCAGTAAAAGTCTGACACTCCCTCCCGCTCCGCCCAGAGTGGGAGAAGTCATTTGATAATTTTCCCATCCTAAAAAAAAAAGACGTTTCAGATCTTCGATTTTGACGACCCCGTTGTCGCTGGCATAAGCAACAGGATCCGCGTACGAAGTCGCGGGCAGAAGCTACGAGTAGTATAGAATATGTGAAAGAGTACGTATATCTGGGGCAAATGGTTTCCTTTAATAACTGCTCAAGCAATGAAATTCGCAGACGTATTTTTATGGCATGGAAGAGATACTGGAGTTATATAAGGAAATAATGAAAAATAAACTAATAAAAATACATACAAAGAAAAAGCTCTACGAAATAACAATTCTTCCATGCTTAACGTACGCCAGTGTACGTATGCCAGACCTGGTCCTTGAAAAAGGAAGACGAGAATAGACTAGCAATATGCCAAAGGAAAATGGAAAGAAGTATGCTAGGAATAAAACAAAAAGATAGGGTTAACAATAAAGCTATCAGGCAGGAAACAAAAGTCATGGATATTGTTAAAAGAATAAGGGTACTTAAATGGAACTGGGCAGGCCATATCTGCAGAATGGAAAACCACCGCTGGACCAAGAAACTTACTGAATGGATACCCAGAGACGAAACCAGAAGTAAAGGTCGGCCAAAGAAAAGGTGGGAAGACAATGGAGAAAGTTGGACCGAACTGGATGACCCAAGCCAGGGACAGAAATGTGTGACTGTGACTACTACTTAGGTAAAACTTAAAATAAGTGTAAACAAATAGTTAATTTCTTTAGTGTTCATATTATTAAGTAAGTTAGAAATAACGTAGTAGAATAAAGGCTTTTTTATTTTATTTAGTTTATTTTATATGCTTATTTATGTATTACCCGTAGGTACCCATTTATGTGTGTTATTTTATTCTTGCAAAATGGTATGTTTATTTTTATTGTACTCTATCCCAACGCTGTCTTATTTGACCCAATGGTTGACTGGTAGAGAATGCCTTGTGGCATTAAGTTTGCCTATACAGGGTGAAATTGAATAGATGCGACAAATTTAAATATACAATAATACGTGTTGTCAAGAAAAAATGTATAAAATATCAAATGTAAAATTGTAATGAACGAAGGAAGGGTAGTGGGCGGCGCGCGGTCGCCGGGAAGGGATGTCAGCGCTGGCGCACATGCGAGGTTTGGCAACGTCGCGCGATACTTACATTAGAAACTAGGCTAAATTAGGTAAATGACCGCTATGAACGGGAATCCCGATAATTCGTACTTAAATAAAGATAATAACATCAATGGACCTTTTGAAAACGATAATCGCGTAATTTTTTTTAACGATTTAGATAGTAGAAAAAACAGTTTATAATTACTATGTTACTGTAACTGAAGCTCCCATTTCATTTTGTCGCATTTATTCAAATTCACCCTGTATACCACTATTGGCTGAGCGAACATCTAATCACATTAATGGTGAACAAGAGATACTCTTAACGACTCTTCAATTACGGGTCAAGAACAAGGAAGGAGATTACGTCATTCTTCGGGCGTTACTGGATCAAGGCTCTCAAGTAAGCTTGGTCACAGAAAATGCTCCTCAACGGTTGAACTTACCCCGAAACAAAATGAACGCAGCGGTCACTGGCGTTGGTACTATAATGGGGAAAAGTAAAGGGATGATAAAATTGGAATGCAAGTCTATCCACTCTCTGACTATACATTCCTAACAGAAGCGTTAGTGATGAGTAAACTCATCAACAATTTGCCAAACTCAACGATCAACACAGAGAATTGGACACATCTTCACAATATCGAGTTAGCTGATCCAGACTACAACATCTCTGGACCCATCGATCTACTGCTTGGAGCAGATGTTTACTCCGACGTGATCCTTGGAGGAATAATTAAGCATAACAATGGTTCGCCAGTAGCACAACAGACTCAGTTGGGCTGGATATTGTGCGGAGCTACAAAGCAGTTTAACTGTCTAGCAACGCTAACTGAGCTAGACAATCTAACAAAATTTTGGGAAATAGAAGATATCCCTTCGGAAACCGTAAACACTACGGAAAACGATTTCTGTGAAAAATATTACACAGAAAACAACCGAACGATTATGGGGTTATCTAGTCGTTGACAGATACCCGGTAGTTGTTGTATGAAGGTAGTTAGTTCACACCAAACCACTGGTATGTTCAATAGTTTAATTACGTTTAAGTTACGTATGTTTAGTTATCTGAGCCGCACTTGATTCAATATTATTATTGATCGACCTGCTTGTGGCTAAGTTTTAGTGACGACTGAATTTATGTTTTAATATAATTAATAAAGTACGTTTAGCGTAATTTATTACGTGCGCGGAAACGTACTTTTGCTGTATGAGCATTATTGGCTCGTACAACTATGGTACATGAAGTTTAAATAAATAAATAAAAAATCATGACGATAGTGCATTTTACGAACTTTAAAAAAAAATATAGCGGTTAAGGTAACTTTTCTAAACTCTCAACCCGGTAACTCTTTATCAGTTTAGCAGTAATAGTCGTTGACCTACACCCGCGATTCTGATGTACATAATAGATGCACACTATACAGTTATACATAAACTCGAAAGTATCGTTCAAAGGCCTTAGCGACGGCGTTAGATGCGCGTCTGTGGGAGCATTGCATTAATTCTGCGTAGCAACTCGATATATCGATCCAACGGGACATTCGACGGTGTACGGTACGGAAGGCGAAGGTGCATCTATCAGGCATGGCGGCGGAGGGCACCGAGAGCCTAGGCGGTCAGGGCGGTCAGGGCGGCGAGGGCGCACCCGACGCGCCGAGCTCGCTGCACGCGCGCTCCTTCAAGCTGCGCTTTGCGTCACAGCGCGAGCAAGGGCGCTCCTACGTGTCGCTCGTGAAGCCCCTCGGCCTGCGTAAGTATCCGACCGTACGTAAGACCCCGCGCGGGCTCGTGTGACGCGTATGTATGTGTGTGTGTGTGTGTGTCGCAGCCGCCACGGTGACGGGCAAGTTCTACGTGCGCGAGCAGGCGGGCGCAGCGGACGAGGCGGCCACGCGGCGCGCGCTGCAGCGCATCGACGAGATGTTCGAGCGCGGCCCGCGCGACAAGTACGACGCGCCGCTCACTAGCGCGCAAGTGTTCGTCCATGTCTTATATTACTAACCAACCGACATAGCTCTACGACCGTTTCACACTTTATTCAATAACCGTTGATTATTTTACATATTCCGTATTCTAGCATTCCTGTTATCTGGAACTCCACTGGTGCATGTGTGTGCAGGGTGGGCTGGTGGGCGGCACGCCAGGCGCCGGCCCCGCGCTCGGACCGGCGCCTGCAGCACCACGTGCGGGACTCGGCGTGGCTGAAGGCGCGCCTGTGCGTGCTGGCCGCTGACGAGAAACTCAAGAACCGATAACTACGATGTACTGATAAGGCGACATTACAAAAAGTTCACATTGTGTGCTATATCAAGTTAAATATCAAAATATATAAACCTTTCGGAAAAAACGCTTATTCTTGAGGATGAAATGATGATAATTGTGTACTCAGTTCTGCATAGATATTTTTTAATTTAAGTGACTAAAGCAACATGTCGATGAGGTCACTATGTATGCGCCACTTCAGTGATATGCCCTTTTAGGGTTAAGTCTAACTATGAGCTACTTTCTAGTCCTGCAGGGCTAGCATGGGCAGGGGATAAAACTTTTAGATGGAGGGTTTAAGTATATCTCTTTGAAAAAATTATCAATAAATGAATTCGCGTCCAGGAAATCAAAAAAGAAATGCTTACCTATTTTGTTACGCCCGATTTTCTTGACACTGCCGTTAATAATATTCTTGATTTTAAAAACTTCCCAAATGTGATGGGATGCAGTGTGGTTCCATAATTTTCAGAGATAACATTTTTTTGGACGTGTACTACAAATGGCGCGACGTCTGATTTTTCACAAAGATAACTTTACAAAAAATCAGACATGGCCATCAGACATATCCCAATTTGAGCGGGAACTTAAGGAGCTGGAGCAACGGGTAATACAGTTAATCAAGTGTAGTTACTGTTAAGCAAGTTTCCCGCGCTATCGAGTTTTTCGATTTGAGGTTATATACTCAGAGACATTGTTAACAAATCAAAATAAATATCCAGCACAGATGTAATAAAACGAAAAAAGTACCTACTTTGGTTTACGACGATATTCTCGACTATTTTGTAATTAAAATGGCAATAATTTCGGGGACAAGCGTTCCCCTGTTTTGTCCCCCGTGAATAGTTTATCCACCCATGTCGCCATGCTCGGAGGGTGGACAAAATTGACAGTGGGGAATAGTATTTTGTAATCTCCCCGTGGATAAAATGTCTCCGGCCATGCTAGCCCTGCTGAGAAGCTAAGCTACTGACATTAGGTATAAGATAGGATTCGACGAAAATCAACCCGAACCCAATAGGATACAATGAGGTTTTGGAAGTCTGAGTGGAAAAAAACCGGGCCAATTGCGTGTCGGGCCACGCGCAGTGTAGGGTTCCTTAGTAGCCGGTTATCAGTATCACAATATAGAAAGATTCTGCTGTTCTTGCTGATTTTGAATTTGATACAAAAACACCAAAGTTTAACGACTATTACTGCTATACTATTAAAGTTATCTTAACCACTATCATTTTCCTATAAAGTTCATGAAATGCACTATCATCATGATTTTTCCATATTATTCAAGTCAGCACTTTTAGAGGGAGGTGGGGGGGGGGGGACATTTCGTAAATTAAAATAGTATTAGCAACCCAGTCATTTTAAAAGACCTATTCAGCAATACTCCACACAATGAAGTAGACGACTAAAAAAATACCAAAAAGCAAAGGAAGCAAAACTATTTTACACTTTATTTTACCAGTTTGTAGGCGTAACTGATATACACACCCCCACAAAACTACAGCTTTCTAGTACTAACTTTTACCAAAACTAATAAACTTTTCTCTTGGCAAAACCTCGAACAAACAGACAGACGAAACTTTATGGGTTCCTTGTGAGGACTACGGAATCCTAAAAACTGGCCAAGGGCGAGTCGGATAAAGTCGGATGAACTCTACTTTCCTAACTTAAGTTTTATAATTTATTTTAATTTATGTTAATTCTCTAGTTTGTCACCTTTCCAAAAGTAAGTACCAAATTTGTATTCAAAATGTTGCTAGTTTAAAAAAAACAATTCAGTAAAGGTTTATTGAAGCGAATAAATTTCGTGATACTAGGACAAAGGTTTTTGACCCAAAACCTATAAGGTACTTCCGGTTGACCTAGAATCGCCAATTTTGGTTAAAAGAAAAGATTTACAACACAAGTAAAGGAAAAATTCTGAGATATAAAGCAATGTTAAAAATTAAGGCAAATTTTGGTAAGTAAGTACTTAAAAGTTTTCGCGAAAATCTAAATTTGCCCATTTCTTTTTATCGTGTATGAACCTAATAGGGACTATAGACCTCAGTATCTAGTACCTATAAATTTCAATAAGCTAGGTAGGTCCACTCATTCCTGAGAAAATCGGAGGTGACAGACGGACAAGAAATTGATTGTATAAAGGGTTCCATTTTTTACCTTTTGAGGTATGGAACCCTAAAAATGCCATAATTATGCGAGTCGTACTTATCCATAGTACCATTATTATCTATACAACATTAGACAAAACGACAAAAAGATATACAACAAACGTGTTGTTGTATGGGAACCCCCCTTATATATAAATTTTATACTGTTTATAGTACTTGTTGTTATAGCGGCAACTGAAATACATAATCTCTGAAAATTTCAACTGCCTAGCTATCACGGTTTAAGAGATAGCCTGGTGACAGACAGCTGGATGGACAGTGGTCTTAGTAATAGGGTCCCGTTATTACCCTTTGGGTACGGAACCCTTAAAAACTGTAAATGAATAACAAGGTTATTGCTGCAGTTTCATGAAAGTCCCTTATCTCAAAAACTAAATTCAAACTAAATGTAGTTCTTTTTCAAAATGTCCTCTTCTTACTTTAAAAATTGTGTGCCCACACAATTTTATGGCTTAGGAGGCGAATATCTCATTAACATCTCATGACTTCAGAAAGAAATAAAGCACAATTTGAAAAACCTTCAAATTGTAGTTCAAGACCTGTCAATTGACATTCCCACACATTATTAGCCTGAATTGTTTATTTTTTATGGTTCCATTTGCCAATGGAAGCCTAAAAACTGAAATCCAAATGGATCAAGGACTATAACTTGGGGCCGGCGGAGCGTGCGTCGTTCATACAAACGTAATACCAAAATAATTCGTAAACCAAACATATTCCTAAGGACATGTGAATTTATTTCGATTGGATTACATAATATCTAGGTTCCTAAATATATATTATGAATGTACACCGATTTAAACAAGAGTTATGAGAAAAATAAAATTTCTATAGAAATTTTAAATTCCTCATATCTCGTCCAAATATCTCTTCAAATATGTCTTTTCAAAATATATATTTGGGAACCTAAATATTATGTAATCCAATCGAAATAAATACACACTTTCTTAAGAATATGTTTGGTTTACGAATTATTTTGGTATTACGTTTGTATGAACGACGCACGCTCCGCCGGCCCCTTAATAGTAAAACACAATTTTGCTTACACAAAAAATAGTTAGATACCTACCAGCATTGGGCAGAGTCCAAACTGCCAGAGATCACGGGTCAGAGCTTTTTTTTCTTAGCTAGATGTCCTTGAAACCGAATTGCACATCAATTACAAAAACTAATATGTGTTATTGACGTCTAGAAATTGATTTGACAAAATCTATATGTGCACCTAATTTTCATTTCTGGCAATGATAAATTGGTTATGCGTTCACATAATTGGTTGTGTGTTCACATCAAACATTTTTAAATCACGTTTTTAACCATTGTTGCACATGTCAGAATTGGATTGCGAGTATTTGGGAGGGATGAAAAGTACATGTTATTATTTTCACTTGTATCTCAGTTCATACATAATATTTTTTGTCACTATACTGCATTTTTAATTTATTGATAAGTCCATCAATCATTAAAAAAAAACAGTTTATTGTCTCCCCTGAAAACTTGACTAAATACAGAATACTTGACTACATACGAAGTTTTGGCAAAAGCAGCGACGAAATGCTCTTGACTACTCTTGTACACATTATACATGATCACATGCAAACCATGTTTTGTGTACTGTTGAAAGCATTGCTTAAAATTTGCATGTTTTTATAATTTTGTACTATGCAGCATGCATATTCCAGTTTTAAAATGCTCTTTAATGATAAGCTGAATGAATTACTAAATAAAATAAAACTAATTTAACAATAATTGAATTCCAATCTACTAAGTTAAATTATCAGTGTGTTTACTAAATTAGATACAAGTGATAAATGGGGAAAATTAATCCTTTAGATTATTTTATCAATTGTGGTACAATCAGGCACAACCATGCTAGCATAAACCCTGGCCTCTATTCTAGAATGTTGATTAGTTATGAATACTTAGTTTGTCAATGGCAATATATCTAAGACAATGTCCAGAGGTATTCCTATTCTTCATGGAAATCTAGCCTGTCAAGTACATTAACTGATATATAAATCCAAAACAGTAACTGTTTATTCCTTCTCATAACCACAAGTACAAAATTATATCCAAAAAATATAAATACTTTGAAAACTTAGTAAGAGAAACAACATGCAATGACTCTGTTAACACTCAATTCAAAGATAGTGTAGTGTAGTCTTGTGCCTGCTCGGTCATTTTTAAGATTGCTCCGTACTAGTTCAATTCGGACAGTGAACTAGTTCATTCTATTAGTTCTAATAGCTCTATTCGGTCTTCGCTCTCCGTTAACATTTCCATAGTACAAATACGCCGTTATAGTATTGAAATAAAGCGCTTCTCATCTGATTGTTGCGAATTTTGTCATTCGTCGGCTATTCTCTCTCGTTCTCATTCACAGACATCGAATGAATGATCTATCAAACAATCAGTGACTGTATTTCATATCTCGTTCTGTTACATACGATCGCGCGGTTCAGAAATGTACGAGTCCGAAAAGAGCTATTTGACCTAATAGACCGATTACAAGTCCTCGTTCGGAAACGTTTCTTCTAGTACAGTGCGAAGATAGATACGGCTCCTATTTGTTCATCATTCACGAACTACACAAGACTAGTGTAGTGTAGTGTAGTAGTGATGAGCTTCTGTCCAAACACATTGACCATTCTCAAAACCAAATCATGAAAATATTGTTTTCACTGCTGCCACTGATTCTTATTAGGCAGAATTTATGGTCAGTGGGTCTTCTTGTCACTTACCTACTCCCGTAATTACTCCCAAATAACATTTGAAAATCACAAAAGATAGGGATATGTTTCGTGATTTTCAATTATTCTGAGCTCCTGATATTCGACGCTATTTGGCGAACAGCGTAAGTGACAGTGTTAGTATAGGATCTCAATAACTGACAACACCAACTAAACTTGCTATTAGTAGTACTAACGTGTATGATCTAATACGTGTTCTTATTGTTATCAGTAGTGCCCCTGGGCGGGACGCAGTGTGCAGTTACCTGTGCGGGAGCCTTCGCGCGATGCGCCCAGGTCGGCGTCCACAGTCACCTCCTCCACTGTGCCTACGCCCGCACCTTCCTTCTGCGCCACGGAACATCCTGAAACATCACATTTTTGTATCAATCACAATGCATAATTTGGATTTATTTATCGAATTTTAACTACCGGCAACCGGCCAACCGCAGAAAATTCTAGTCGCCGCCTCACGCCGCGACTGGACTTATTAGAATGTTCTACGAAAGTACACAGGTTTTGTAAAATTTTAATGGGTTGTTCGATTTTTATATTTTATTCATAACAAATGTCTTTCATAAATTCAAGGAAACTTTACCATTGGTAAACAAATTCCATAAAATAAATAAACGCGCTACGTAGACAAGACAACTCACCTGCCAGTAACAGGACGCCGACCACTAACAAATTAAAATATTTCATCGTGTCTTCCAAGACCGAACAACACGTCTTTGGTTGACTTAATCCCTGACCAGTTTTTCACAAGCAGGAATACATTAAATCTAATAAGAACCTTGGAGGTCCACGTTCACTGCAAGCATGCGAAAATCCGCTAGCTTTACTCTTGAAAATGAGTTAGGGAAATCGTTTGACGTTTCACATCAGTTCCATGTTGCTTCCCATTGGTATGATAAAACCTTAATCGAGCTAATGGACAAATAGCACACAACCACGCCAGTGTTCCAGCAAATGGTAGATAAAGAAATACAAATGTCGTTATTTCATTGGTCAAAAATGTAACTTTTATACTGCCAACCAATAAACGTCGTCTGCGTCATTTGAAGAAATCACAGACACACTGGAAGTCTGAAAATAGTCGATATTCTCGAGAGCTTCCATTTTATAGAGTCAAAGACAATCAAATATTGATGTATGTGTGGAGCAATTTTGTTATTGTTCTGAGGGAGCAAATGTACACAGACGGAGAGGTAACGAGAATAGAATCTAGGTGTCCATCAGTCCAAACGCAAAATACGCGCTTTGACGTAGAGTTGCGGACACCAACCCGTAGTGATTATATTTTCAGTATTTAGTGTACTCTGTGGATTATACACTCTGTGATTGACACTAATGACAGTGACCTGTGACAGCCAGCTGTTATAAACAAAACGAAATAATTTGTAATTTTGTTTGCGCATTGCTTTCAGCTTTGCTTTATAAATACTGAAGAGTTGAATTGTTGAATTGGTTTCAGTTTTGTACAAAAATGGAAATCGGCACCTCACCACGAGTGACAACTTCTCGAAAACGAATTACATATAAGCCAAAAAAAAAGTGCTTTCCTTAATAGGCATATATGATTTTCTTTACCTTTTTCTTCAAATCCTGTAGGTTGCTTCATGAAAATTTTCTCAGATAAATCTCCGTGAAGAAATGCTGTTACTACATCCATATGATCAATTTTCAGGTCTTTCTCAGCTGCAATAGCTAGAAGTAGTCTCAGTGTGCTATGTCTAACTACTGGAGCAAAAGTCTCGTTATATGTAAAACCTTTCACTTGAGTATATCCTCTAGCTACTAATCGAGCTTTATATCTTATTCTCCCCGGTTCCTTTTTTATTCTGAATATCCATTTAGAATCAACAAAACGACCTTTTCCATCATTAACCTTATCAACAAGAACCCAAGTTTTGTTTTTATGAAGAGAATTCAACTCAGATTGAATAGCTTCTCTCCATTTATCACTATCTCTTCTAGATAATGCCTCATCTAAAGAAGTGGGATCTTCCATTAATTCTTCAGCTTGGTATAGCAAAAAGTCTTTAAATTCTTTCTTCTTTCTATTCCTCAAGGGATATCTTCTTTCAGGAAGTGGTTCTTCTGATGAAGTTTCTGTATTGCTGATATTAGTATCATCGCCAGCTTCACAGTCTTCAAATATTTCCCTATTATCTTCTGATAAATATTCATCTGCTATGATATTATTCTCATTTTCATCAGCTCTATCATCAGGCTCATGTAACTGATTAAATTCAATAACAGACTCTGCTGGACTCATAGGTCTGAGGTCTCTTTCATCTGAATTGTTCTGCAAAGAGTAACCTAAAGGCGGTATTGCTACCTCAACCATTTTTGGTTCTCTTTCGTTAACAGCAATCTTGTTTTCATTATTGTTCTTAGTTAGTTTCTCACTGAAAAGAACATCTCTAGCTTTAAAAACCTGGTAAGTTACAGGATCTATAAGTCGGTACCCTTTTGTTTCTTCACAATAACCAATGAACACCATTTCTTTGCTTTTAGGGTCAAGTTTCTTTCTCTTAACTTTCGGAATGTGCATGAAAGCACGACACCCAAAAACCTTTAAATTACTCAAATTTATCTTGTTGCCACTCCATGCTTCTTCAGGAGTCTTACCTCTAACCGCAACAGTCGGTGATCTATTTTTCAAATAAACCGTTGTTACAACTGCTTCAGCCCAGTATATTTTAGGTAGATTTGCTTCTTCTAGCATACATCGGATTCGTTCTACTATTGTCCTATTTGCCCTCTCGGCTACACCATTTTGTGCAGGAGTGTAATCAACTGTTAGTTGATGAATAATTCCATTCTTTTTTAAATAATCACTGAATTGATTGTTTACATATTCTTTCCCGTTATCACTACGAATAGTTTTTATCCGTTTATTAGTTTGGTTCTCTACCATGGCTTTAAATTCGAGAAATTTAGAAAATACTTCGCCTTTTTCTTTTAAAATGTAAACAAAAGTTTTTCTAGTTTTATCATCAATAAAGGTCAAAAAATAACGCCCTCTTGAGAACGATAATGTATCCATCGGACCACATACATCGCTATGGATTAACTCAAGAACCTCTTTCGCTCGAGTTCCTGTCTTCTTCGGAAAAGGTAATAAAGTTTGCTTACCTCTTATGCAGGGAATACAGTTTATTAGCTTATCTTTGAAACTGATACCTTCTGCCATTTTGTCCCGCAGTAATTTCATGTTTCGTATACCCAGGTGTCCCAGTCGTTGATGCCATAACTCAAAATCATTTAAGTTGTCTACTGAAATAAAAGCAAAATTATTAAGGTTAGGTTTAAGTTTATAAATACCATTATCTCCCTTACATGATGCTTTCACCCTGCCTGACACACAACAATCATTCTCTTTATATATTTCACACCCTTTTTTCGAAAATACTAACACATTATTCCTTTCAACTAACGCACTTACACTCATCAAGTTCGTTCGTAGATCAGGAACATGCAGGACTCCTTTCATAACAAAGTCTAACTCTTTCGACCTCATATCTCCTCTGCCTTCACTACATATTCTGTTTCCATCTGCACACATAACCTGAACTGGCTCCTTAAAATTAACATAATTCTCTAGCCAATCTTTATGCGGTGTCATATGACTCGATGCACCACTATCTAATAACCAGTCTTGGTTTATGCGCATATTCTCTGTTACAGAATAAGCAGCTAATGTAACAGCTACACCCGCGTTCTCTTTCTTCTTATTCTTCGGATTATCTGGACAAACAAAAGCTTTATGTTCACCATTGCAAATAAAACATCTTATTCTCTTGATGTTAGAAGAATGCGCGTTCTTTTTACTTTTATTTTTGCCTTTTGTTGCTACAAGGGCATTCATGGAGGGTTCTTCTTCCAAAAAACTGTGTTTCTGTGTTATCTGCATTAACTTCGTCTTCACGTAGTCAGTTGTTAGTACTATATTACTGTTTTCGATTGCCATTCTCATAGGCGTATATTCCTCACCTAGACCTTGTAGCATTAGAGCAGCTAATAGTTCGTCATCTACCTCTTTTCCGACATCTTCAAGCGCTCCAGCTATCTTCATCATCTCTGTTACATAGTCACGTGGGGAACTATACATCGAAAGTCTTTGACTTACTAACTGTCCTATCAAACGACACCTATTGTTGATGCCTTTGTCCTCAAACGCAGTACTTAGGGCCTCCCAGCTCTCTTTTGCAGTATTGGTTTTCTTTGCATGTACAAGACAGTGCGGCTTAACCATCAAAAGAATCTTCGCTCTTGTTATGTTGTCTTTTTTGCAATTTACAACATCTGTTGCTATTGGAGTTTTTTCAACATACTGCCACAGATCTTCCGTAATCAAAAAAAGATTCATTTGTATCTTCCATGTGGAATAGTTGCTCATGCCATCTAATTTTTCAAAAGAAGGCAAATATCCACTGTTACCGCTACTGTTACTCATACTTACGGTTGTGCTCACTATTTCAGAGTTTTCTTGTGGATTAGTCATTTTTCACCAAAATTACATATTATTATAACCACGCTCTGCTACCATGTTGATATTTATAGTTTTATAAATATAACTAAATAAATAAGCCGTGTTTAAATAAGTAAATTATGTATTGAGATAAAAATAAGATATTCGACAAAGAAAT